>KB294122.1:173626-188807 GCA_000328365.1 Capitella teleta | reverse complement strand
GTTAAATCTCACCTTCGTCGCCGTCGGGGGGCGCTGTTGTCGCGTTATAACGCAAAATCGCTGAGTGTCCAATCTTAGCGAAGCTACGGAATCTTTGTTATCGCCAAATCAAATCAAAACGTTTTTGAATATGTCAGTGAATTTTACTACGTTCCACAGAATTCTTTCAGACGCGACTTTTCTTTTTCGTCAAAAGGAAACTAAACAGCGTCCTTGGTTAGCGAATTCTTCAACACATTTTGGTAATTTCCACGTCTCGACTCCACATATTATTCGACTTAGCCCATACTTAGTACTTATAGGCCATTCCTAATAGGCTAATTTCCACTAATTTCCTTAATTTCATTGAAATCCGCATTATTATATAATTCCATTGAAATAGCAAATATCTCAATTAATCATCCGGCTGATTTCGCGGCGATATTGGTGAGATATAACTATATCAATATCGCTATAAAACATAATACAACCATAGTCATCTGGCTATTTTGCACGATTATTGCATTATGATTATTGTAACGGAGATTCCCACTAACCAAGAACTTATTTGGAACGGAAATTTTAGCATTATCTAGAGAAGAAAGGTGAAATAAAAGAGTTAATAGTCCAGATAAAAAATTACTTCAACTACTGGTATAAATTATATTTATTTTGTGATAATTAAGCAGGGCGAGATCCATTAAATGAAATTCAATGAGTGTCATATGCACACGATTCTAGATTACGCATGCAGGCTACTCTTCATTTCGACCTCCACGCGAGTCATAGCAGTTGGGGTCAAGCAGACTGACCGAATCAGTGCCTCAGTGAATTTTTTTTTTTTTTTTTTTTTTTTTTTTACGAAGTAAACATTGAAGACGGCATTGAATTAGGCATGTGTTTCAAATGATTGTCAAAGCTGTTTAAATTTTGGATATGAAACTACAATTATAAACTGATTTTTATGTGTATATATATTCTGAATGCTGTTTTGTATCAAACATCGAAAATATAAGCCTATGCCAATTCTACGATCAAACAGTCTCACTCAACCTACCTTTGTGTTTCAGTCGAGATTCCAAACAGAACCTCAACCTGCAGCAGAACAGTTCTCCTTTTGTCCAATTTCGACGTCGCCTTCAATGCCGATGACATCACACGCGGGAAGTTTGCATTGTATTTGTAATACTGAGACCTTAGCTTCCACACACCAGAGCAACTGATCGATGTGCCTTCCAAGGCATTGCATCTGTCGGGGGAATCCTCACATTTTCTACCACTCTTTTCGATCAGTCTTTTGTTTACTTTGTGACGTGCATGGAGACCCATGCCTACCTTTGTATCGCCCCATATGCATCTTCAATGATACATGAACAGGGAAGTAAAACCGTATCATGAAATCGAAGGAGCGTGCTCAGATGAATCGATGATCCATAAATCAGAAAACGAAGGCGTTCATACGTGGATGTCAAACACACATTTGTTAGAGCTTCCATTATTAAATCTAAAATGTCCATTATTACTTGTTTCTAAGTTCATGATTGAAAAGGTCAAACTAATACTTGGCCTTCTTCACTACATAGATTCATAGAACCTCATCAGGCATTTCTCTTGATGTGACACGTTTTGTACAAATCCAATGTACATTCTTCTGGCAAGCTCGATGTACAAAATGCACGAGGTACTTGAATAATATTACAGGCTTACCGACGAAAATCAATGTCTCCATGAGGTGAGAGTCAAGAAAGCAGGTATTGTTTCTATTCTCTAATTGACGACGTCCCAAGCGACCTCGATATCCTTAAAAGCTGTATAAACGAACGAAAATGGCACTTTTCATCGAATGCACCTCATTAATTATTGGAATACTAAATAACATTGCACACAAAATTTAAACTTATTTACAATGAAATCACATATTTCAGCTACAGTTAGGTTAACAGGAGACCGAAAACATTGTAAAGGGGGTTTAATTGTGAATATGTTTAAGTCACGTTTGATATCCTTAATAAGTCGAATGGCTGTTATTTTGGTGTTCATGGCGTGTTTTGGATTGCTGCATGATTATCATTTAAAAAAATTCGAGAAATACATCGATTTCTATAGAAAGCTCTTTTTTTTTGGGTCACTCGAAGCATCGAAATGCTTAAATGATTTAAATTGACTCATTAGCAAAAAGTAAATATAATAATTATATAGCAGTATGTACACAAAGCAGCCAACCAATCATAAAAACAAAGCTAAACAAAAAACAGCACAAACCAAGCCGAATGTTAGCCATCGCTTAGCCTATTCGTCAGCGGCGGTCTGTATTTGGGAATATTCAGACGGCATTCTGCCTAGCCAACGTTATACCATTATATGCTCCTGATGCGTTCTTGTTCTTGTAGCAGGATGGTTTTCTTATACAGCCCATGTTCTTACTGAAGCAGGGTCTTTTTTTCTAAAATCCGATAGTCGATGCATCGACACCAGGTATCCCCAGCATTCGCAGCCAAGTGCATGCGCTATGTACTTTTGATGAGTGCTGGATCTAAGCACTTTGCCTTATCCACATGAAGTTGTGGATGCGGCATAACTTTATTCATTATTTACCTTCATTCATTCATTATTTACCACCTTCATGCTCCCCTTTGCACATGCAAGGTTTAAAAAGGAACGACCATTAATGTCGACCAAATTCGTACCCCCTGTAATCAACAATTCCAATATTGTTTCCCATGCCTCTTCATCTTCCAAGTTGAGTAATAATGGTAATTTATTCGTAAAAATAAATATACAGGATTATAGTAAGTGAAAAAAAAAAACAAAAAAAACCAAAAACAAAAAAAAACAAACAAACAAACAAACAAACCAAAACTGCAACATAAAGGTAGCTTATTCAAATTGTAAAATGATTAAATGCACATAGTAATTCTTCACTAGTATTTTCAAAGTTTAAAAAAATTAGACCATTTCTTAAATAACAAAGGTCTTTTAATAATAAAATAATAAATTTATTCAAAACACGTAAAGTTTGGCAAACAGTGGCAGTTGATGGTGACAGAAACAAAGTTGTTTATGCGTCACCTGCAAATGAATGAAAACGTGAAAAAAAAGAAGAAACAGAAACAGAAAACAGGGGAAAAAAAAAACAAAAAAAAAACAAAAAAACACACACACACACATACACACATACAGAATACAACAAGAACAATTGGTATAATATAAATAGGTTTTAAACATACTTTGCGATAAGTAAATATTTTAGGGTTTTTTTGAAAGAGAATATCGAGGAGTTGCTCAAAATAGGAGCGATTATATTATTAATATTATGCATTAGGGCTAATGATTCAACAATCGTCGCTTCATCATACATGCCTCTTTGTATTATCCTTTTAACATTTTCAAAATCATCAAATATAAAACGTAACGGAACAGAAGACAAAACAGCAATGCCAAATGAGAGCGGAATGAGAGCGGAATTTCCATAAATACTCTTCTTATCAATATCCGCACCTTGCTCAAGAAGAGTTTTTGACATCCTTACAAACCTTTTTGCACATGGAATGTGTAAAGGGGAAATATCATCTCAACCGTTGACGTTGACATCAGCACCACGCTTGATCAACAGTTCCGAAATCGTTTCCATAGCTTCTCCATTTTTCAAGTGGATTAATGCCAAACGAGGAGCAGAATTTTCATGATTAAAATCAGCATCACTATCCAGAAGGATTTTTGTCATTCTTATATTTCCTTCTGTGCTTGCAATGTGTAGAGAGGAAGAACCATTTGCCTCTTTGAGATTGACATTAGCGCCACTCTTAATCAACAGTTCTGAAATCGCTTCATTTGCTTCTCCGTTTATCAAGTTGATCAATGTCAAAAGAAGAGGGTGACTTCCACGATTATCTTCTTTATCAGAATCGGCTTCATTTTTTCAGAAGGGTTTTTACCATCCACACATTTCCTTTTGTGCATGCAACGTGTAAAAGAAAAATACCATCTCTATTATTGAGATTGACATCAGTGCCACACTTTATCAACACTTCTGAAATCGTTTCCAAATCATCTAAATTTTTCATGTGCTTCAATACAGGAAGGAGGGGGACTTCCATGATGATCTTCTCTGTCGCAATCAGCACCACCAAGAAGGAATTTGATCACCCTGGCATTTTCTTTTGCACACGTTTAGAGGGGAAAGCCTGTCTGCATCTTTGAGGTTGACATCGCACCACGCTTGATCAACAGTTCCGTAATCGTTTCCAAGTCTTCTCCATATTGTCCAAGTTGAGGAGACATTTCACGATTATCTCATTGATAAAAATCAGCACCATTTTGCAGAAGGATTATTGTCATGTCTACATTTCCTTCTGAGCAAGCAATGTATAAAAGGGAAATGCCATCTTTATTGTTATGGTTGACATCAGCACCATGTTTTATCAGCAGGTCTGAAATCATTTCCATTGCTTCTCTCTTCTCCAAGGTGATCGATCAATGCCACAAGTTCACAGAGACGTATTTATTAACAGGACATTGGAGGCATTGCATATGAGTACACATGTACTTAGGACAGTACCCTCACTGTTATCCGTAAAATAAGAAGCTATGAAGCTAGATGAAAATGCGAACGAGGAAGCCATAAAAAAAACAAAAAAAACAACAACAAAAAAAAAAAAACTACTGAATTCGCCACTTTGAAAGGCCAGAACACGAAGACCTCGAAGAGAACAATTCGGATTGTCATTCATCCATTATTGCAGCAGATTCAATTAATTAACATTTTATCGATTTTAAACTTGGCATAATATTTAATTATCTCAATTTAATTTTCGTTCAATTTCAAGCATAATTTTAATATATATTTCATTTTTGGAACCCCACAACAATAGGTTGAATAACATAATTGAATAAGCTTCCTGTCTGTTTCAAAATACAAATTGACAATTCCATTGCCAATTTGACAATTGAAACTATCATATGAATTGGGTCATCCAGAAAACGAACCATGAAACATGATCCAGGAAAATGAAACAAAAGTATGCTGTTATCAGAAATATATACCATGGCTGTATGAGCGGTAGAGAGCTGAACTCAGCTTATTCTCAGTATGAAGAGAAAAATGAATAAATTAAAAAATTAAGAATAAATATTTATAAATAACTATACTTATAAAGAAATGGTAAAGAATAACAAGAAATCGGTCGGACAACATGAACAGGAATTTTTTGGAAAGTAATTAGAGGAAGAAAGAAGAACGAAACGAATCAAATGAGGAATTAATTTGAGATTTTAATGAACTCAGAAAGAATATCCAAACGCTTTACGTATTATAAGCATTGACAATCATTAATTAATATCATACATCATGTAAAATATTGACCTTACACCAAATGATTATAATAAATTTTAGCCTAAAGTATATCTATACATTGACGTGATTTGATTCAATCAATGATCATCTTGAAGCAAGATATTATATGCTTAATTGGATTATGACCATATTTGGACATTCACAGATTTTCATAACAATTAAAACGATGTTAATTTATGTCTAATACATTGTATACATAAATATTTTCTTATATGGCGAAAAAAATTCCAAGGTTATAGCGACCTTGACATTAGAATTACCTAATTGATAATGATCATTGTTGTGACTCCACCTCTACATTGATGTCCAATACAGATGTATAATCCAAAAAATGATCCGGAATAACAATAACGAGGTCCGATTACTTGATAACGACTTTAATGTTACCTTCTGAGTGAATTTCAATAATCAGGCAAATCCCGGGGTTGGTTTGTGCGGTCGGTAGAATCTGATGGTAGTTGGTGACTGGGACTGTGTCTGCTCTGTGTTTTTAGTCGGATTGAAAAATTGAAAATGTGTGTATTCATAGGCATCGGAACAGGGGGGTCGGAGGGGGGTAGTATCTTTTCGACCCCCCAGAATTTTTCAAAGGAATAAAGGAAAAGGGGGCAAACATAAAGAGAAATTTAATACTAAAATGTGACTTCTATCGCTCAGTCAACCATGCGTTGTTAGAGTGATTGCTGAGATGAAATCGCGATTCAGCCAAGAGAAACTGAAGCTGCCTTTGGCAATAGAATCTTTGCTTTTGAAAGCAACAAATGGGCAGCCATTCAACCCCTATTTTGAAAAGCTCAAATCCAAATACCAAGCAGATGTCCATTTTGGCAAATTGCAGAATCAACTGGCCATTCTCCCCAGATTTCTTGACACCACGGAGCGTTTCAAAAATTTCAACTGTCCGTAGTCTTGCTGATATTCTGCCAACCCAATCTTCAGATAGCTTCGTGTTTTCAGAGATTGCTAAATTGATTAGGATCTTCTCACGATGCCAATTACCTCTGCAAATGCTGAGCGGTTATTTTCAACACTGAGACAGCTTAAAACATATCTGAGGTCCACAATGAGACAAGATCGCTTGAACAATGTCATGTTGGTTAATGTCCACAAGCACCGAAGCGATGACATTGACATGGGTGCTATTGCTGAAGACTTCATTTCTGTCAACGAGAGAAGGCTCAGATACTTTGGTCATGCCCATTCCACCTAATTTTGAACTAATAAGGCTTATTGCTTCCCTTAAATTTAATCATCTATCTAGAACGCTATACAATCTGTAGATCTACACATATATTCTGCACGCATTGCTGGTTAAACAAGGTGATTCCAGTCGAGTCCATCAGCCATGGCTGCCAGAATAATCAATCCAGTTGATTGATGAATACATGTACTAAGTATTGTTCTATGACACCAGATTTCAATGTGAATGCATTTTACATAGCTGTACCTCTAGTTTAAAACCAATGATCATATCCATGTATTTAGTATTTGCCATGTTTCCACTATAAATATGTTTGTGGTTTCTGTTGACTTGGATAACATTCTCTGCCGTCTATGGCTGTTCAGACAAGGTCAGTCCCCGCCAAATCGTTCAGTCATGGCTGCAAGAATGATTCAGTATCTTTATACATCTACTTCTTACTACTACTAGTTATGTATCGAATAATGTGAATTGTACAATGCAATGAAAGATTTAATCGCAAACTCTGTGTTTGTCCTAATAAAGGGCATTTGAACTTCTCTCTGGGCTCAGTAACTTTATCGGGTACTGGGGATTTGTGTGCATATGTATGTGTCATGTAGGGATAAACCAAATGCATTGATTACATGTGCGACCATTCCTTACATTCAAAACAACTTTATCCTTGCTACATGTATATCGTTCTGAAATACCAGGAGAAGGCACTCAATGCAATATAAAAACGCAAAACTTTTCTGCCCCCAGACCCCCCACCAGCTTTTCCTTAGACCCAGGATCTCGACCCCCCAGCTCTCAGGACGTTCCCACGCCTATGTGTATATTTATATGCTGGGTTTGTGGATGAGTGGAAGCCTTCAGTTTAGCATGTAAAGGATGGATCTACATGAATATTTGAAAGGACTTCTGTTGATGGTATCAGTTTATCGGTGTGAACTTTGTATCTTTGATGTGAATGGACTGTTTGCAATAGTAGGGGTCATTTGGTACTTGTCAGTCATCAGCGATGAATGTATGTTCGTGTATTCTCTGTCTCAAAGGTATAATACATAAAGGTATATTGCCATAGTTTATAGAGCCATACACGACTTAAACATCATGTAAGTTTTCATTAAAGCCATGTGACCTTAACGATCATTAGACATATCAAAATATTATAAACTTATAATCACTGAGAATTACAGCGTGATACCGTGCTTGACGAAGAAGTTACATTAGTTTGAGGAATCATATTTTTATATTTTCGACTATTACGTCATTATGACCTTGACCTTTGACCTTTGACATACAAAATTCTTTCTGGTACGGATATTGTCATATCTGATAGATGTGTGAAAAATGAAAGATGAACGATATTTAGTTATGGAGAAACGGCTGACAAAAAACCCCACCGAGCGACATATAGGATTTTTTTTTTCCCAAAAAAAAAAAAAAAAAAAAAAAAAAAAATTCCTAAAAACAAAACTAACCGAACGACATAGGAAATTCTTTTCAATTTTATTTCCTAACAAACAAACAAACAAACAAACCGAGCAACATAGGAAAAAATATTAATTTTTGTTTTCTAATTAAAAGAAAACCAAAACAAACAAAGCAATATAAAAATTGTGCTCCAGGTGAGGCTCGAACTCACAACCTCCGCATCTCTTAGTTGCACTGCGAGCACTGCGATATAAGTACGGCGCGCTAACCGATTGTGCTACTGGAGCTGTTGGCCGCACGGGCGTTAAAGTCGATAGATGGATGTGTCTGCTAGTTGGTTTCACGATACAGCTTTTACATGTTGCATTACGGCATTCGCGCTTATTAAACTTGGAATTGCGTATTAATTCACCGTTATTGCAGTATGGTATAAACATCGGATATTTGTTGTGCGTTAGAGATTTTCATGCATATGAAATTATCGTTGTCCATAAAAGAAATAAAATCGTTGTCTAAGAAAGAGGCGACAGTTAACGAATTGTAAACTATTCCAATCTTGCTCAAGGACGAAAATTTCGATCATAACGCACTTCAATGTCTGAATGGTCACTCCACTCTCGGTACTGCACTGTGGTGACAGATACATTATGTCTATGTATATGATTGAACAATAAACATGATGTACTCGTAAAGTTAAAATTTAAGAGCTTGACGTCACATGGCTTCATTCTTCACAGTGTTCAAAGCACATCGGATTCTATTTCATAACGTTCTTTCAACCCCGTACAAAACTTCTCTCAGAGTGATGAAGTGATATAAATATATCTTGATATAATTATATCTATAATTATATCTTGATATAATTATATCTTATATATCTTACATCTTATGTGCACGAGAAGAGTTTAATCAGATGACAAATTTTATCCTCATTCAGAAAATTATCACGAAGCGTGTTTTTGCTTCAGAGTTCGGTTCTAAGAATTTATTTTGAATGATGTAATGTATATGTAGCATTCTACGGAATAAAGTATTACAATGATTGCACATGCGTTGTCATGACAACTTACCATTGAAATTACAAGTATTAGTATGGGATTATTTCTATGCATGGTAAAGTTGGCCCAATTTATAACGGTAATTTCTCTCGTATGTGAGGCGCCTCATGGCTCAAGCAAGACTACGTAAATTAAACCCTCCGAATCGAACAAACAAACACAATTACAAAACACTAACAATAGAACAAGAATTTATAAGAATTCCTATTTGTTGCAGAATTTCCTAAAATCGTCCAATGTCACAGAAATGAGTCATCGTGTTATCTCATTCCCAGAACTGGGTTCAGTCTTTTCCCAGCACACGGCGAAGAATCGGGAAGATCAAAGCTGTACTGGCTGCCCCTTTCCTTCATGCTGCCCTGGAAACTGCTCTTCCCGGCCTTCATGCAAGTCACCCTGGATGACGTCCCTGATATTATGCACCTGGATGAAATACGATAAGATCAGAAAGAAAGCCTAGATTTGAGCAGAGATATGAGTATACACGTTTAAGATAATAATCATATTGCCATATACTTAGGACACTCACCGACAGTAATCGTCTCTGCCATCATTGTCCATGTCTCGCATGAACCATGACCCCGGAAGTCCTACGTCGAAACCTCGTTCTGATACATATTCATGACCTTGACCTTTGGATCCGGCCAATGAGCATGCGAGGAATCGGCTGTTTGAATCTACGCCCACAACACTGAAAACGAAGAAATTTATTCACGGTACATGTACACGATCATGCCACATGTAATCGAATTGTAACTTTTCGTAGGTGACTATGACTATTGCATGGACCCTGTGAGTGTAAATCAGGGTTCAGGATTCAGGGTTGCAGATCACACAGCCATCATTTAACTGCACATCAATTTGCCGTGCAATGCCATTGTCTAACAAGCAGACGACGCCACAGCACCAGGTCGAAGCGGCCAACTGAGTGTTACGTCACAATGGTACTATGCGGCAAACACTCACCCTTAGTAATATGGTACGATCAAATTGAGACGATGTGTACTTATTATACATTTACAATTACTATTCATTGAGCAGAATGGCATCATTTTAACGTAATCTATCACATATATATATATAAAGACGAGCTTCTTCCAGTTAGTATACTCACGTTTAAGAAGCTCGGTTTCATATCTATGATTGGGCTAATTGCACTCACTCAAGTCTCAAGCGCAAGTAATTAAATCCTATTTGCTTGTGTTTTTTTCTTCCATTGTATAATATATGCAAATGAATGTTAGTTCGAAATCTTATCTCACCGGCAATAGTCGTTAGCAGCTCCTTGACCCTGCACATCCGCCCAGCCAACGTACAACTCGGTATTGCCGCCTTCCAGAACATCATAACGTCTTCTGAGCAGTGCGCTATGATTTGGCTGATATTCGTCCGTGTTGATTGTTTCATTTACTGCATCGTTCATCGTCGGTTCGGGAACTGAAAACGAGAGAAATCGCCGTTGATAATTAGGACTTATGAGCATACTGATGTCACTCAACTATTTTAAAAAAAAAAAAAAAAAAAAAAAAAAAAATCTAAAATGTTTGGGTTGGAGGAGTCGAAATATTAGGGCCTATGTGGAGTACATCTAAACGGGCATCTCCTGAAGTTCAAGACATACTTCCAACCAAAGACCCATAGCCTAGTATGACGGTGTCCGAACCTAAATGCCCGATGATTCAGGATGATCGTCGGTTAAACGTTGATGATTTACAAATGTACTTCAAGCCATTCATCTCTGACCGAATCGATGTCGACGGGTGTTTGTGCAGGAGTGCTGTTCTTCTGAATGCGATCACCCGCGAATGCATTTATCACGAGCAGAGATACGTGAGCCAGGTGTAACTGCCACTAAACACTTAAACACAGGGTGGTCCAATTAGGGACGCATTGGGGTTTTGTCAGTGGCATCGAAAAGTCATCGAATGGGTGAATCTGGTCTCAAAATTGCGATCAAACGATTGTCATTGGAGAAGACAGCGTACTAACTAGAGTAAGACTAACTAGTAGACTCTTAGAGTAACTAGAGTACCATGAAGACAGCATACACCATTAAATATAATATAATTCATTACACTGCGAGATGGAATTGCAACCGCGTATTTGACTATACACGACAAGTTAATGGGTCGATATGGGAGGTACTAGTGACGCAGGTTTCTTGTTATAATGCAGACAGCTCTTGATAAAATGCGATAGCCCAGACCAGTCTAATTCCTTTCATGTTTTCCACGTATAGGCCGCGTCAGTCAGTTTTTGAACTAATTAACATGACAGAGAAAAATGATATATTCGAAAAGTGTTAAATAACTCAATTAATAAATTCAGTTGAACTCCATCCACGTGATATCGTTTCCGCGAACAACTTTATCGGCTGACTATTTGATAAGTTACTCTGCTAAAGCTCTCGTAAATTAGGAAATATATATCATCCAATTATAGCTCATCAAAGGAAACGCAGTGTTAGACTCGCCTCGCTACCAGAGATGGAGGGGTTAGGGAAGGGAAAAATGACCCAAATTGCTCGTTGTGCCAGAACTCGTGTTTGCACTGAAATAACTTTGCTAAAAGTCAACGCCCAGACAGACTAATCAAATGCAGCCTCTCTCCACTTGTACTAAGACAATAAAAATATCGTTTAATTGATGTATTTTATTATCAATTAAATATTGAACTACGTGAATTTATAAATACTACAGGAACACAGCAGCCACCTGCGCTTAAACAAGTTCAGCTGGCATCGTCCAAGATTTGTCTGCGTGCTACAATACAATAATTACAACTGAATGAGAACATTTCAAATCGAATTCTCCTATAACAACCCATTAGCCTCAGTCTGCATTCATACGGGTACAGCATGTGAATTCGTGAGATCAAGATGATGCCCCTAGAACACCTTCTCCCTCAAATAACACACAAGTGGGAATTGCATTCATGTAAAGTAAGATAATGCAAACATGTGCAGGTTTTATCTCCTTCTTTCTTGGCAGGAAACTGCTGACATGTGTATTCTTTAGGAACTCAATCTGGAACTCATGTAAAGAGAGGAAAAATGATTACAGAGTCTCACGGGGAATGTTGTTCTCCGTTTCCTCCGAAATATATTTATCGACATAAATGCAAAAATACAAGAGCATGGTTTGTATATTTTAGCCAACAATTTGTTATGCACTGGTTCAATTACCCTCAGCAACAGTTAGATTTTCTTACATGGGCATTTTTTATTTATTTTGCACAATGGCTGTTTTAAAATGTTAACCGAATTTGCAGCGTTCAATATTTTATATACACATACAGGTCGGTTAATTGACCACATGTAATATCGCTCACCGGGACTTGCAGATAGCGTTTCCACACAGAGCCCTGCATCGGGAAAACCTTCACACTTCCATGTTTTGGGCCACGCCAGATTTCTCCTGGATAACTCCTTGATGCATGAATCATGAGCGTTGGTACACGAATCTCTACACGGTGGTAAAACGCCCTCTGAAATGGTGCATTGCGGAGCATATAAGTGACACAGGAAGTGGCCCAGAGCCACTCGACACTTTCCACTTCCGTCGGATATCAACTTCCGGTAGTCCAAGATCTCCTTCCATGCTTCCTTTTGATCCTTGTGTCCTAATAGATTCGGATAAGTCACCAGACTATACGTGAGTAATCCTTTACAAAGTGGGATTTCCAGAGGGTCGCAGTTTCTTTTATGTTTTTCGATTTTGGCGCCATGAACTACAACCAGAAGGAAGATCGTCTGCAGGATAATGGCGAAACGCATCCTGTGCGCCGTTACTGGCAGTCAGATTCAGAAGAGAGGAACACGGCTCCTTTGCGGAGCTTTATTCGTCCTCATCCACTTCCGGTTCCTGTATGCGAATCCTGACCTAAAGAAAAAACCAGCAAGATTTTCTGTCGATTTTTTTTTCTCCAAACAGTCCCGAAATAATGATCCAGATCGTAAAACTTGAAATATGGAACACTCAGACACGATTTCTTCAAGCGGAAAGCACTTGATTGGACTGGTGCTGATGTGATGAATCACTTTTTGTTTGTGGCTCAAAGGGGAAAAAACACACCATTTGGTTTATTATAAAGCAGAATGAAAGAGTTTGCAATCTAGGGAAATGCTGATTTTGGAATACAAGCGAGTACGAAACACAGAAGCACCCCTGCGGTCTGTTCTCACATCATAATTAAGCAAGGAAGAATATGAGCAATGATGGACTGCTCTGTGGAACTATTGTAGAAGTTATCAAAACAAAATTTTTAATATGAAAAGGAATTTGTATGCGATAATAATGCATCAAATTTGTGATAAAGTCATGTCATTGCATATTTAAATGTTTATTCATCGTGAGTACTAGTACATGGTACAGGTGCAACCATTACTAAGTGCATGGGAAATTAAGTACAAGTGAAATTTCCTGAAATTTCGTGAAAGCGAATTCTCGCAATGAACATGGAAAGGAGGTTGAAAAACTTACTTGACTTATGTTGAAGGGATGCACTATTAGGGGTGCATTGCTGTTAACAATATGAACAATGAGATTATCGTAATTAATTAATTACATAAAAAATCTTTTCAATGTCAGTAATGTACATATTGTATTACATATTTATATGTAGGATAATCATAATAATAGTTGTGCGCCTGATGTGATCGATCCGTGAGGTTAATTAAGGTCACACGTTCTTAGAGTCTCAAAAGGCTTAATTGGCATCAATCATATCGGTGGTCTGTTTGTCGTTGAGGAAATACTGCGCTTATATGCATACGATCATGTGTAATGTAAGTTTAGATGAACAGGGTGCTGAACGTTTGCTTTTGGGAACAGAAGTTTACATAACTCATCGCTACACGAACCACTAACACACGGTGCACTCCACAACGTCTGATGCGCTCAGAAGTCTGGCATCGGGGGTTCTCATGCGATGGGCGTAGCCACGTACATGAGGCTACCTAGGTGGCGGGCGGACCCACCCCCTTCACAGGAGATAAAATGCGTGTACAACGCAGACCTAGATGAAAGAAAAAGTAACCACCATTCAATTCAATCATTGTCTATATCGACAATTATACGATATACCGATTAATCATTAATTGATTAATACTATGAAATAGTATTATTTATTATCGGCATGCCTGGGTCTTCGTGTATGAGAGGAGGTGGTGTTGGCTTTGTCGTGGCTCCTGATAATTGTCGCTGATAAATCACCCACTACAAATAACTTCAGAACTTTTGAACTATTGACCATTAAGGTGAAAGCCAAGAAACTTCTTCATCTCTTCCTGATCTATCGACCTCCACCAAGTAAGCGTAATAAACTCACCGTACCAGAGTTTCTGATTGAAATTGAAGACTTTTTGTCCTCTGTGTGCACATCAGTCCATGGTTACTTCTGTATACTTGGAGACTTTAATGTGCACTGGGAAGACATGCAGAACTCTGAAGCAAATCGTTTTCGAAACATCACTGAGGCTCTTGGACTTCTACAACATGTCAGTAAACCCACACATGTCAAGGGTCATATCCTCGACCTGGCCTTTACCAGAGCCAGTGACTCTCAAAGATTTAATGTTGTGCAGGTTGAACAATCTGATCTCTCGGATCACTCCTTTATCGCATGTTCGTTACAACCAACTCCAAAACAACCCACAAAGAGAACATTAACGAGTAGAGTGGTAATAAGGATTGACCCATATGCTTTTGCGGAAGATCTACAACACCAACTAAGCAGTCTTGTCAATTTTGACGTCACTACAGCCTTCATTACTCTATGCAAAAGTGTTACTGACAAGCATGCTCATCTTCGTTAGATAACCATCAAGAACGGTGACCCTAAACCATGGCACAATCAAGAGATCCACGAGGAGAGGAGAGCTCGCCGAAGGATAAAGAGAAAATATTACAAGACAAAGCTTGTGGTCCACAAACAGATGCTGCAGGAGCAAAATATGAGAGTGATTCATCCGTCAAAGAAAGACAGATTACTTCAAGGAAAAGTTTGATGTCGCAAACAACAAAGAGGACTTCAAACTTGTGAATAGCCTGCTCACACCGGAATTGGGTACATCTCTGCCAACATACGCTTCCATGGAATCGCTCCCTAAATTGTTCTGTGACTTTTTCCAGGACAAGGTACTCAAGATTCGCGAGGAGTTAGACTCTACAG
>KB294122.1:161574-173576 GCA_000328365.1 Capitella teleta | reverse complement strand
AATACAGTTTAATTTTGCACAGAGCGAAGTACGAATGAATCAGGCTGTTTATGTGGAAAAGGTGTTGAGCAAGTTTGGTATGACTGACTGTAGACCCAGACTGACACCCTGTGATCAGAACTTACAGTTCACTAATGATGATCGAGCGATCATAGATGTTACTCTCTATCGTGAAATGATTGGCAGTTTCATTTACCTAATGACTTGCACGAGACCCGACATATGCTGGATTGTGACAAAACTCTCTCAATTCCTTGCAAAACCGACAAGTGAGCATCATGCATATGCAAAGCAGGTACTGAGATACCTCAAGGGTACAATGAAGCATGAACTTGTGTTCCGAAAGTCTAGTGAATCATTGTCCATTTCGGGACATGCAGATTCAGATTGGGCTGGATCTGAAGACCGCAAAAGCATCTCTGGCTACTGTTTTAAGTTGAATGAAAACAGTGGCGTTGTAAGCTGGAGAAGCAAAAAGCAAGATACAGTTGCTTTATCAAGCTGTGAGGCTGAGTACATGAGTTTGACCCTGGCATTACAGGAAGGATTATTTCTCATGCAACTGATGTCAAATATGCGACCAGAGGGTAATTTTGAATCATTCTCTCTAAAGGGCGATAACCAGGGTGCGTTGGCTTTGTCGAAAAACCCAGTCCATCACAAACGCTCTAAACATATCGATGTTAAGTTCCATTTCATTCGAGAAAATGTAAAATCTGGAAAAGTTGTCTTGACATATGTTCAAAGTTCAGAGAATAATGCGGATGTCTTTACCAAAAGTGTTGGGAAAATTTTGTTTGAACGATGTGTTTCAAAACTGTTTGGGTAATTTACTCATTTTTGTGATTGATGTTTTATGTTGTATCATCTTCTTATTGTAGCGAGATGTTTTATTCGTTGTTGTTGTCTTGTCATGTCTTGATGAAGTGATCATTAAGGGAGGGTGTTAAGACTAATGATCATTCTTACTGTTAGGTCTCGTGTATATGAGTACGTTATGATTTATGTTGTTTGCGGGAGAGCTATTATATTTTCAGGACATTGTGCGTTATGATTATTTGACATCATTCTTGTACTTTTATTACAATGTCCGGTTTACTTTTTTTTTCTTCTTCCGTTTCTAAAAGGGGAAACATGTGTTTATAGAATAAAACTAAAATTAACTCTCCCTGAGTTTTCTGTTTATGCTCAAGATGTCGCAGACCTCAACACGTGCGCCCACTAGACGCCTGAGGTCATCATCCGACCGATGGCTCTTATCCACACCAAGAGTGAAAACTACATATGGTTCTCGATTTTGCGAAACCATAGAATTACGGAACAATCTACCTTTTAAACTAAAAGACACGGCCAATATTGTTTCTTTAAAAAAAAAAAAAAAAAAAAAAAAATAGTTGGGTCCAATTTCATAGAGAGAAGGGTTAAGGTCATTGTTTAAATTGCCCATGTGTATATCTAGAAGAAGGTTTGAATAGTTTCCGAGAGTGAAAGAGCGAATTCAGTCAATCCATGATGCTTAAAATTAGGTATCTTCTGTTTCTTTTACTATAACGACGTCATGAAATTATTTATCGTTAGACTTAACTGTTAATTAAGCCTTAATAAGGTGTTAATTTCGTGAATTTGGGGTTATATCATGTCATTAGTGTTGATCTTAAGCAAAACTAATAATTATTTAAATTGGAATCAATGGGGCATTAAATTATCATAATATATTGGTTTGATGAAATGGACAGGTTGATCGACATTTCCTTCGTCTCCAAATGAAGGAAATTGACAAGTGGCACTTGTGCTCTCTGAAAATAGCAAAAGAAATTGAAATCGACAATTTGAAAAGCAACTCGTTTTTCATGAAACCCGCTACTAAAATTAAGGAGATGGTTGCTATGGTTACAGTGTGCTTTCCTTTTCAGGTATAGCATGCATTCATTTGTAATTATGTACATGTATTGGGTCATTGGTGGAAAGACTGAAACAGTGGTACGGAACAAGGGAAGAAGAAAATTACTGCGGGTACTATCACGTCAATTTAAATGAAATATTATAAGCACACACAAAACGTAATTGGCAGCTATAAACATCAGCATAGCTACTGCTAGGTCAAAGTGTATGCATTCACTGTATGTGTAAAATCTCTCTGTATGTATCAAACATCATATGTACTACATAGCAGTTTATGCATAGTGTATGCGTACAGTGTATTCAAGTCTCCGCCGTTCCACGTTCAATTTCTTCTCTCGTATAATCATAACGTTAATATTCACGGATCGTAGTCCTCATCCAAAGGACGACATGACCTGACCGAGAAAGAAAAGAATCATAACGCACTCCCGCGGTTTATTCCGTCAGCCTGAGTGCCTGACTCACCTCACGTCTCATTCAGCTGAGGCTTACCGCATCAACCGCACGGCAAAGCAGCTCATGAATGAGGCGCGTCTTGAATATATCAAATCACATGATAATCTATGACTGTGTCTATATTAGGCAATACTTGTAACATACGTGCATCACATGAGTGGGTTGACACCTGACAACTAGAATCACATGAATATTGCATGCAACACACCTACGGAATGAATTCTTGCTGAAAAATGAATAACTTTAAAATGGAAAAAAAACAAAACAAGAATGAAATAAAATCTCAATTTTATTGAGCATTAAAAACATTTAAAAAAGGGGTATTTCAAGATAATATACAGAAAATACATGCAAGACAAGTGTGACAGTAAGATAAGTCAAATATAAGTCAACAGAAATAAGATGTTCAAATGTAGAAAAAAAAAAAAAAAATCAAGTCAAAGGTGTAGAGATATCAGATCTCACAACCACATACAATAAAAACAGCTGGGAGTATACCCTAGAAAAAAACACACCACTACATGTATAATGCAGTGGTATATAATAAAACACTCAGAGAAATGTTTGTGAACGCAGCATCTCCAGGGAAAATTATTAAAATAGTTTTATTAATATCTCTTTCTTTGATTAGGGCAACTTTTACCTGGTACAGTTAATGGCTTTCTTCATCCCAGGCTTCATATTATCACAATATTAGAAATGATTTAAACAAACCATCAAGTACAGGAAACAGGGATGGATCAATCCCATTGTCAATGTCAAATTCTTGATTTCAACGCACAAACGCAGGAAATAAAATACTTGATATAAACATGGAGACCACTGTAGCCAATGTACTCATGACAGAAACACAGAACCTAAAAAATGGCTACATTTAAAACGATCAATGAAGCTAAATGCATAAAAATTGTATCAAATAAATATTGACGGATACAGCTGAGAGAGAAAACTAATAATGAACCAAATAAAAAATAATCAGATCTATTTGCTGAGGCGTTTCTTCTCCATCATGAAACCAGGACTGATGTAGACCTCCTCCTTACCCCCTCCTACTAAACAGCCAGGGAGCACAGGTGCAAATAGGTCACGTAGGTGAAACCACTTCTTTTTATCTTCAATCAGCGTTAAATGAAGTTCAAATGCAGGGGTCACCTGACTGTTGTACTGGATGACCCCTAGAGCAATGGTCTGTTTGCTTAGTTTGCGTTGTAAATTCACGTGAATGCACATTCCGTCCAAACCAGTGGGCTCGCTGGACGCAAGGCGGACGAGGTCCTTGGCCACTTTGTCGACCATTCCGTGCGGGAGGAGGACGTCAATTTCTGAGAGCTGGGGATGACGTGACCAAGCGTGGAGTTTAGATTGCAGGGCGTTCACCACAGAGTGCCAGTCGGTGGCGTTAACGCTGCACTGCGATTGAAGGAGAGGAGGACTGGCACCGCTATCAGCATCAGAGGCTTCACTTGGCTCTGTAGACAAAATAACATTCACTTTAACATGTGAAAGCAAGTCAAAGGAAAATAAAAACTGAATTTTGAACAAATTTATCCAAAATTTTCACTTAAGAGGTCTTTAGAAGGTCAAATCAAGCATTACCTTCAGTTTTATGGGGACGATACACAACTCTGCCGTCCACTTTCCTGTTTTGCAAAAAGTCGGTCTCAATCACAGAATTAATCTCAGCCGAGGATGAACGATCAAATCCGAAGGCTTGGCCTATTTTCTTTCGTAAACGAACCATGGTGCTGCTGTCGGGGCTATCCTCTGGGAAATGTGAGCTGCTGTCAACTACATCCGACTCTAATATCTCCACAGACATCGTGCACCCTGAATTTAAACAAAGCGTGAGGTCAGGCAAATAAAACTTCCACCAGGAACTCCCAATTAGTCACTCATAATGATAAAGCGGATTCTGCGAAAGTCGTAAACAGTGGTAAAGCGGCAAAACCTCACTTCCGAGCATGTAAACAAAACTTACAAGAGTTGCATGCATGCATATAACCAGTAGTCAGATAACAGGATGAGCCGTATCGATTACAGAAAACCGCTATTCGTGATGTCACAAGACACTAACCTTGTTATTTGAGCTTTCAAAAGTCGGTAGATTTCTTCTTTTCTTTGCTTTTGTTCCGACTGAATCAGCTGACGGAAGTGGTGTTCAGCTTCATCAATGGTTTTACAAACGTTTGCATTTCATGCACACCTGGGATATTTTGGGGTTTCAAAAAGATGTCATTTTCATTAGGATATAATCTCATTTGTATTTAATAATAATTTATAGTATCTAAAGGATATTTTGAGATTTCTAATCGAACATATGTTAGTTCAAAGTAGATTTATTACGGGCATTACAATAAATAACGTCCCATAACGTTTGAAATTGTATGCATACCGTCTGGCGTCATAACGGTTGCAAATAAAGTGCGGACGCGCTTCAAAATGCGTTATGATCACCGGTTGTTGAATACTTTCCCTAGTCAAGTGAGTGATGGGGTTTTACGGCTCCACCCAACCCATTCGGGTGATACGGGCGCCAGGTTTCACGCCCCAGTTCACTGCAAATGTCGCTGCAAAGATTGTTTTTACAGATCAGGGAATATTGGAATACTTTGAGCAAAATTTAATGTTCATTGAGCATAAATGTGATGTGAATCTCGGGACACATCAAGGGTCCACACCTCTTCACATTGCATGTGCCAAAGGGAATGTAAGGATGGTATAGATCCTTATTGAAAATGGTGCTGATTTTGATAAAAGAAATAATCATGGGTATTCCCCTCTTCGATGCAGTTTAATATTTGAAGCAATTTTGGAAATTTTGACAAAGCGTGGTGCTGATGTCAACCTCAAAGATTGCAGATGGTTATTCCCCTCTACACATTGCATGCACAAAAATGAATATAAGGGTGACAAAAACCATTCCGGAGAATGATGCTGATTTCAATGAAAGACATAAACATATAAATTCTGCTTTTGGAAGTGATCAGCTTGGAAAATGAAGAAAACATGGAAATGATTTCGGAACTGTTGATTAAGCGTGGTGCTGATGTCAACCTCTATGATGAAGATGGTATTTCCCCTTTATACATTGAACGTATGAACGGGTATATAAGAATGGTAAAAATTCTTCTTGAAAATGGCACTGATGTCAATAAAAGAAATAATCATGAAAGTTCCCCTCTTTATTTGGCGTTGATCAACTTGGAGAAAGGAGAAACAATGGAAACGATTTCAGACCTGCTGATAAAACATGGTGCTGATGTCAACATTTATGATGAAAATGGATTTTCTCCTTCACACATGCATGCATCAGGATATGACAATAATTCTTCTGGAGAATGGTGCTGATGTTGGTGAAAGAAATAATCAGGGATTTTCTCCTCTTCTTTTGGCATCTGACAAGTTTATAAATTCCGAGGACTTGGAATTGTACCAGAGTTTCATGCGCACAAGGGTATATAATAATGATGAGAATCCTCCTTGAAAATGGTTCAAATTGTGATCAAGCATATAACCATGGAAGTTCCCCTCTTCATATCATTGATCAACTTGAAAAATGGAGAAGCTTTGGAAACAATTTCGGAATTGTTGCTGAAACATGGTGCTGATGTCAACCTTAAATATGCAAATGGTTATTCTCCTCTACACATTGCATGCGCAAAAGGGTATATATACTGATGAATAATATCCTTCTTAAAAATGGTGAGAATTTTGATAAAAAAAGATAACCATGGAAGTTCCTCTCTTCATATGGCATTAATTAACTTGAAAAACGGCGAAGCTTTGGAAACAATTTCGGAATTGTTGATAAAACGTGGGGCTGGTGTCAACCTCAAAGATGCAAATAGTTCTTCCCCTCTACACATGCTGAAAGGGAATCGTTAGTTCTTTAATTTATGTTTTCAATCAAATTCCCTTGATGTTTTTCAACCTCCTTCTTATTACTATAATCTCCCCGAAAAGGAACAGGTGCGAAAATTATTTACATCTGTAGTTTGGTTACAATAATATTTATATAACTGTAATATCTGTCATTTAATGTTAGTCCCAAACTCAGGTGACATGATCAATTGATGTCGGTGCAAATTGCGTGCCTCTTTTGAATCTCTCGGTGAATAGGAAGACACGAAGGATCTAATACTAGTACATACTAGTACATCTCGACAACAGCAACATTCCATAATAAGAATAGATTTGCCCTCTTGCTTTATTCTCCCTTTTGATTCATAAGGCCTTGTAAGCTTCTTTATATTATGTTTTCACTCAAGATGATTATGTGACTTTGCTGTGTGTTTTTGATCCAGGGTGCCTCCCATTACCTGAATGAATAATGACGTTCTCAATCGACAGAAAGATTAGACATGAACTATGGCATAAATTTCACTATTTCTCGTTCTCGCCAGGGGTTTCCTTCACATTACAAAATTTCATAAAACATTTTTCAAGTTGCAATTCCTAGTATAACCAACCTTTTGCATAAAATGTTATAATAATATCTAAGCAAACTATATAGATAGATATTTTATTGACTAAAATAGTCCAACAAGATCATATACATGGCAAAATAATCATAAACGTGACATCATATAAAGACATTCATAGACAATAATCATGGCAAATTATTGATGGTGGCAAATAAAAAAACAAAAGAAAATAAAAATTAACACCAGAATAAGAAGTACGAATGTTGAGAGTATGGGGACAATGACATAGTACATGCTCTTCAGATTCCACATTACCACAGGGGCAAAGACATTGCTCAACAGGGAGGCGAGCCCAACGACCAGTTTCGACTCTCAGATTGTGAGCGATCAACCTCAAGCGGGTGAAAGAGATGCGATGAAACTCAGGCAAAGTAGAATGGGGATATGACATAGCAGCATAGGCCGGGTGGGTACAAAGTGAAGGATTCATTGTTACATAAGCACGGAATTTAAAAAGAGGTGAAGCAATGACAGATTCTTTTAATCACTGTAAACCAACGGTAACAAAATCAAAGGGAGACGATTTCAATTCATTCAAGAGCTGACCATAAGCGGTGGGAGGTTGCGAATTAATGTGAAGATACATACACCAGCCTTATAGATGATGACCTTTGACCGCTGAATCAAGAGAACATTCTACTACAAGATAACACCCACCAAGAATAGTACCTCACTTGCACCTATGGAAATTAACCCCTGAATACAATGCCTACTACGTTCAGTGACATTACAAGATTGACATCAACGCTGAATAATACATCAATGATGAAAAATTCAAGCTCCATTTGAGGTTTTTCGAATGCCCAGCAACTTGTTGTAGGCATCTCTGAATGGCTTGTTTTTCCATCCATAGATAAAAGGGTTGACGAGGGTGTTGGCAACCAGAACTGCTTTGGAGTATTCATTCGCAACGAGAACCCACTTGGGAATCCCACTTTCTTTCCAGGGAGGTGGCAAACTGAAGAAGATGCAATTGAAGATGATCCAGGGCAGCCAGGAAGCGTAGAAACAGCCAACAACCAGTAGCAGCATCTTGGTAATCTTGAACTGATTTCCACTTTTGATCTTTGCCTCTTCGGTTTGTTGATCCGCATTCGGAACCACGACTGCAGCTGCAATTGATCTCTGTTTCTTTACGGCCGTGAATGCAATGGCAAAGTTTTCGAGAGCGCAGACTAACAAACAACCCATGCACGGGATTATGAAGAGGACTTGAAAGAAGATCTGTGGATACACGTTGACTGACATGCAAGGTACTCCAGGCTTCCACTCATTCCAACCAAATACGGGCAGACAATTGATGGATATGACCATTGTCCAAATGGTCACAACTGCTACCTGTACATTCCGATCAGTCACCCAGTTATAGTAATTGAGACTGAAATACACTGCAATGAACCTCTCGGTGCCTAACGCCAGAATGTTTATAATGGAACTTTGCAAGGCAGCCAAGACCATTCCGAGACTCACCAAGCAGAGATACTTGTTGGATGATGCCAGTGCCTGGCCAACTTCCGTATAGTTCAAGACAGCGAATATCGGCCCAGTGAGGCAAGTGAAGAGGTCGCCAATGCTCTGGCTGCAGATTAGCAGGTTGGTTGGACTCTGCAGTTGTTTGTACTTGAAATAGGCCAGAATGGTCAAAAGATTTCCAGGTATACCAGCTGCCAGAATAACCAGATCACAGGCTAACACTCCCTGGTACCAGGACCGATAAACGACTGTCTCGCCAATCACTGCAGCGTCAGTAACATTCAGGGGTTCGAAGGTGCTGTTGTCCATTGTGGTGACGAGGAGAGAATCGAGGGAAGAGAGGGAAACGCGCATTTATGAAGCCCGAACCCACCCTTCCATATAAAAGGGACTGTACTGCATTGTTGTTAGTCTTTCTTTGTAGGAATATTATTCAGGGTGATTATTTGTAATTAATTACCTTAACCAATACAAACATTCGAGTATCATGCATATAATTATTTCATAGTCGATAGAGGACTTCCGGCAATACAGCGTTCTAATTTGGAACGATTTTTGTGGCAAGGTGAACGAACCATCATTGTTGCGTGTTGAAAGAATACTTATTATATCCATTATTGAATGCCTTTCTGTTCGTGATAGAACTTCCAAATGTAATAATGGAAATCTCGTCTGCTCAATAGGAAGCCGAAGTATAAAAGAACGAGGTAATTGTCAAAGGCATAATTCAAAGGCTGATAATAGGATATAGTAATCGAGAAATTGACATGGAATATACATAACTGCGTATGTAACCCATACTACAAAACAACTTCCTCCCATGCTGGTGGAAATTTTTCTTTGTAACATTCAACAATATATTAAATAATTATAATATTATATAATTAATATATATAACAATATATATAACATATATACAATATAACAATATATTAAATAATTATAATAATATTAAACAATATAATAATAATATAATAAATCATTGAGCGTTTTAGAGCACTATTGTTGTGGATTTTACGCTATACAAAAATAAATTTTATTATTATTATTATTATTATTATATGCAGGAAAATGTTGCATACGTGATCAAAGCTAGGAGCAGAGGAGGGCAGCCAATTATTAATCGATGGCTCACTAAAAATCGACAACTGCGATACTTGCGATACGATGACCACCTTTAAGAATAGCTCAATTATTGCTTGTATGCAGATAAATGTGTGTGTGTGTGTGTGTGTGTGTGTGTGTGTGTGTGTGTGTGTGTGTGTGTGTGTGTGAGGGTGTGTGTGTGTCTGCGTGTGTGTGTGTGTGTGTGTGTGTGTGTGTGTATGTGTTTTTTTTTTTTTTTTTTTTTTTTTTCTTGCGAAACGCAATGAGTATATAAAATGTTTAGATGCGATTAAAGTGCACGTGTTAAAAACAGGATCAGATCAGATGTGCTCTTCTTAAAATTTTTATCCGTAGTTATCGATGTTAAACGGTCGATGACTGCATCTGTCGATGTTGATCCGACTGCTTTAATTTGGCAGAAGTCCAGAAGGAACCGCAATGTCGCGCACAGGGGCATTTGCTAAAATCGCTCAAAGCTATTTTCCATCATAAAAATTGCGCTTTTCGGTTTTATTCGACTCACAAATAAATGTATATAATATATAATGCATAAATTTTTAGGGGGAATTCCAAAGGGGACGGGGTGAGAAATTATAGTCAAGAACAAAATCGGTCATTTTTTATACTTAATTTTTTTGGTCAATTGAATATTTGGAATATTTCAAGGAAGACTGGTTCCACCATTGAATTATTATAAAATGTGTGCTGTGATTTGTGAGATATTCATTGGTCTCCGGCGCTACTTAACAAAAGCACCGGCACACATCGATACGATGAAAAATCACCCCTATTTTGGTACATCCATTTCACTCGATTTCACATGACGTCACTCGGAATTCCCAAGATGGCGCACACGGCGAGGCGAATGAAAATGAATTCACAGTACTTGCTGAATACGACGACCAGTTAAACCTTATGTCATTGAAATTAAGTATATCTAAATCATAGCTAAAAAACCTCGTGAATCTAATTTACTATTCAAATAACTCTTAACCTGAAGAAATCACATTAATTGAAACGCCTTGCTGAAGTGGCGATCATGTTTGCCGATTTGACACTTATAACGAGTCACTGCCATAAAGTAGTAGATCCTGCTTCTGTTCTCTCGAATAAGCTATACTCAGAGCTGCATGTGCGGGCATTTACTCATCATTTTGATGTCTCACTCAGCTCTGTGTTTGGTCTGCTTCACTATCAACTACAATATGATATTATTCGCCAAAGCACTCTGATAAGATTGTTCATAACATACAGTCATAATTATACTAATTATCATTATTGGAGTTTCTCTTCTTTAAATATTTTCAACAGATATAACTTGAGCATGAAAATGCCACTATCCTGAACACACTGCCTCATCATGGATTGTGCCTGGCGGAGGATGAAGTGAGAACGGTTTGATTTGATGGCCTGTGCGTATGCAATTTTCTGTGCGTATACATTTTTCCTGTATGATATGACTGTTCCTGACTAATGCCCATTCCTGTATGATATGACAGCTGTGTCATGTACTGACTATAGTTAGTCCATCATGTACATTTTTTTCTGACTCTTTTATCTGATTTTGTTGGTTATAATTACAGATATCAAGTTTTTTTTCTGGGGTTAAATGCCTATAAGAACTAATTTTCCCACATTTGTATACTTTTCGTCATGCAGATCATTTCCAATGATAGGATGGAGTTGCCTGCAAAAAAAAAAAAAAAAAAAAAAAAAAAGAGAAAAAAAAATGTTGGGTGAGTCATTTCATGCTTAATACGATGTAAGTTTTAGTACCATGCTTATAATCAATATCATGTCTTTGAACCCATAATGTTAACTATCATCAGCCTCTCCTTTTTGTTTTGTTTTGTTTATTTTTTTGTGTTTTTTTTTACCCGCACCCTTGCACTGCAAGAATTAAATGAGTAAGCAAATGTTGGGGCCCACAAGCACTATGCTTCCAGCCCCCTTTCATCATTATAAAAAACCAAAACCATCCTTGATAACGATGTTCATAATGATTAATGATGAATAAACCACATTTGATTTGATTTTGATTTGATTTGAATCATGGAAATTAATATGTCTTTAATTAATAAGCTAAAGAGAATGATCCAACTATGGGATCCATGAGAGTAGCTGCAATAAAAGAGTTAGACGAATGCTTTATTTCTACATGGTCAATTAACTGACGTTGATTTAAATTTTGTTTTGTTATTATAATGTATTTATATTTATGAAACTATATTACTGTATATGTACCTACCAGAAAAGGTATACATCTGAGCTTTCTACCACCAATCTAAAGGCGATCGAGCAGATTATATGATAGATAACTTGATGCAACACGTGAATGCTTATGATTATTGGTTCGTGTCTTGTTCAATTAAGTATTAAATGATGAGGATATATTTTCCAAATAATCTAATTGTGATTTGAATAACATAATTTTTCATTTTATTTATTCTTATGTTATTTGTTAAGAGTGGAAGAAATTATAAGTGAAACAATTACATGATGATTTGA
The DNA here is from genome assembly GCA_000328365.1 of Capitella teleta. Lineage (NCBI taxonomy): Eukaryota > Metazoa > Annelida > Polychaeta > Capitellidae > Capitella > Capitella teleta. The sequence continues at coordinate 161,646 of KB294122.1, read as the reverse complement.
ATAAATTAAGAGATATAATTAACTGTTTTAAATCCGGGCATCATCTTATTATTATATGTATTTAAACTATAT
>KB294122.1:128996-156978 GCA_000328365.1 Capitella teleta | reverse complement strand
CGACCGACGTCCGCACAATCAAACTATTGATTGCATCCATTATTTATTGCTTGTTTGTCGTTATTCACACCTTTCAGAGAAGAACCAGATCTTGGCCAAACATCTCGGTGCCCTCTTTTGCATTGTCCATTTCAGCATTTTGCCAGTGCAATGCGGTTGGGAACTTAGCCGGAAATTGCCCAGTAAATTGGTTCAGTGCTATCTAAATGGATGCGCAAACAGGCCAGAGTTGGTCAATGCTCTTCTCTTGTCGGCTTTTGACGACGTTCTGATCAGGATTTGATGAAGCCCATCCGCGAGGAAATTGCCTTGCGCTCTCTTCTCCGCCGCTTTCGTGTCATTTTCGAGAAAGCAACTACGCACGGCAGTATGTGTGTTCCGGTTTTTCTGGAGGATTGATGCTTTTCTTCCTGGTTGCTTTATATAGATTTCCTTATTAAAATTGTATGATGCTAATTCTGATTTATATATATTTTTATCTAAATATTCTTATCCATGACGGTTTTGCTTTATCTGGTATGAAAATCACAGGATGCTGATTGGCATTTCGGTTTCCCACAAATGCAACAATTCTAATACGATATAAAGAGATTTCTTTATCTTTGCGCCGATAATCACGTTTTGAGCTGGATTGAAATCAAACAAATATTTCCGAATAACTAGACTAATCAGTGATCTATTTTTTTTTTTTTTTTTTTTGATATCCAGATATCCTCACGCATCCATTTATGGTACTGTTTGGTTTAACTTCACAAATTCGACCAGATCGAGAGTACGCATGGGACATGGTGTGATCAAGGCTTATAGCCGAAGATATTTTAAATGTTCTATTTTAGGAACCTCGTGGGACTCATACAAACGCTTAAACCAGAAAACAACCGAACAAAACAAAACCCAATAAAAAAGAAAAGTCTCCCGTGCAACCCCAGCGCCACTATTCAGGGTTCAAATGACGACCCTTTTGTATGGAGGCACCCGGGAATCCTCATTCACATTAACAATCTCTTGACCAGGGATTTGTCCATGCTGTAGACATCCAATCAAGGCCCCTGATTACCTCTGTGGTCAGTGTTCAGGTCAATCAGCGCCACTCACCGGCGACAAGGTCGAGGTTGGTGCGATCTGGCACGGCGCCAACAATTGGTTACAGCGCTTGACAATTTCCCGTCACGTCTGTCGCTGCACAACAAAACGTCCCCTGGTCTAATGCGATAAAGTTTCTTCAGAGACAATTCCTGGTTGCAATGGGATGCCGTCTCGAGAGTTTCGAGGGGAGTACTTACGCTCTCTCCGGCCGATTCGCCAACGCAGCCCGAGTTGATAAGCCCATCGTATATTCTGAGGCAGATTTTTGTAGCACGCAATATTGCGGATTAGTAAAAAAAAAAAAAGCACAAATGGATTCCCTATGGAACCAATCTACGCTGTGAATAGTTTTATTATGGCTGCTTTAGCACAAAGGATTACAATATATAGTAGATATGCAATTATGTACCCTCCATTAATATCGCAAGCAAGGGCGCTATCCTGCGCTTGCCTAAAGTTTCCTCACAAACCTCTGTAATTGACATTCGCGGAGGAATGAACCCTTTATCCTCAGAGAGGACGCTGGCTTTCCAATCCCAACAGCGGCCACAGTGTCGCTCGCAGCAACAGACCAATCACACTTCACTGCTGCCACATAAAAGGTGCCCGCAGTACGGCTTTCACAGGCAGTTGTAGGAGTCATAGTACGGCATGACGGAGACCGACTTCAACAGCAGCTGGACCGTTGGTCCGCTGAATACTTCGACAACTGCTTCTTCGATGCCTGGACAGTCACCCCCATTTTTGGCCACATCACCTCAAATGATTGTCGTGTTCACTCTTGGATATCTGATTATTTTCGTGCTGGCACTGGTTAACAACAGCCTCGTGGTCACGGTCATTTATCGCACTCAACAAATGCGAACCGTCACTAATATGTTCTTGGCTAATCTGGCTGTTGCCGACATCCTTGTGTCGCTTGTGGTATTGCCAATTACCTTACTCAACAATCTCTTCACCGGTAAGTGTCACACTGCAGTCCTTTGGTATTTCTGAAGTTTCTTGAAAATAGAAATCGGAAAAGTTTTTAATCTTTTGGAAAACGTTATGGAAAGTTTTATAAAGAAAGAAGAAAAAGGAACAAGAAGCACATCTACATTACGGCTAGGATATTATGAATTGATCTTTATTTGAGTTCTGTAAAGGCACGAAGGAGGATATTGAATCGGTCCATTAGTAAGCACCAAGGCGTTTTGAAGCTTCTCAATTTGGTTTGATTGAGACAGCAATCGGTGCAATCTGCATGTGGTGCATTACTTTACATGTAATTTCATAGCGCTTTATGATTGAGTAGAGAAGGAGTTTCTAAATAAAGTCACAGAGGAGTCTGACAAACAACACAGTCACACTGTGACACTGTGATACAAGTGGATATCATATTGGATGTTTGTCAAACTGTGTCTTCCTTTAATATGCATGGGAATTTATCATGCAAAGCAATTGCTTCTTGGTAATTTTGGTTCCAAGATTTGCATAGAACATAGCATAGATGACCTTTATGAATAGATACGATTGACTCGATGACATTGAAATGGTCTTAAAATAATAAATGTGCAGAGAGAATATACAGTGCAAAAAAGAAGAATGAGTACGGATAAGAAGGAAAGAAGGATGGGGAGGAAATGGAAATTACAAATAAGGTAGGTTCATTTACGAATTCTGAGGTCCCAAAGCCAATCTACAACCCAAAAGTGGAAAAAAAGCGAAAATAACATCGGCATGAAATATGTTGAAATTGCACGCGACGAAGTGACGGTATTCAGTCAATCGGAAGTAAAATACATCGCAGTTTATGGCTGTGTGCGACGACATCAGAAATCTCTCAGAGTAATCTTGAGAAGGTGTTCTTTGGGGAACACGCAATAAGATGGGCCCCGGAACAAGCATTATGTAATGAATCCGTTGCAGGTTATCAGCTTGGCGCTTGACGCTTGTTGCTTTGAATTTAGGAGAAACGCATTAGTGACAACAACACCATGCATGATTAACGAGTAGTAGTGAACAATTAGCAGTATTCATGGTCATCGCCAACTATTGCAAGGCAGCAGAAATCAGAATCATAATTAACGCCCACCGAGAATGCCTAAATGATTGAACCCTATGATTCTAGTAGCTCTGTTATTAGCCAATACGGTGTGCTTAGATATTGTGCGTGGAATTGCGTGAAGAAAGGCGAGTGACCGGTGAGAATAGACAAAGCAAACAAGATGGCCCAGTACATTTTCGACAGCTTTGATTAGGTTAGAAAGTATCTTTCATTTCATAATCTGTTAATTTACTGTCAGCTGAGAGAACTGTTGCATTTTTTAAATTTCTAACTTTTACGTGATGTTCCAGCTCATTATAATTATAACGCTCTACTAGAAAAAAATATGGAAAACGAAATTCAACGAAAAATTGGCTGTTGAATGAAGAAAGCGAATAAGTAGATAGTTGTGTGTGTCAGTGCAAAGTTGTGTGTATTATTTTATGCTCTCTGAATATTTTCAACTTATCAGTCTGTACGTGTTGCCGACACCATATCAACAGAAACTGTGTGGAAAGTCTTGGATAGCCGGCACCTGAGAAATAATAGATGTTTTCAAATTTCCAATAAACTCATGCATCCCAACGACTTTGAGTCGGAATTACTGTTGATTGTGCGGTGGAAGGCCAGATATGTTCTACGGGTTTGGTATTAAACTATGATTGGTGTTATTTCTCTCCTCCTCATTCTTGCCTCCTAATATCACACTTGAGCTGGTTGATCAGGATTGAATGTGGGAGCTCCAAGAAATATTGAAGACTTTTGTGTGCTAAACACCCACTCAAATTATATAGAACAGTATGCTTAACTCCTTGAAATTGGCGTGACATGCGATGCTTGAATGAAACACGAGAACCGTATTCATATAGCCACTTTGTTTTATAGTGCAATTTATAGCCACAATTAAAGTAACAATTGAAGAGAAATTGAGATTCAATATTGTATTAGGATTTAGGAAGGAGAATAGCAAATGGAATGACGTAATTGTCTTTTTGAATTGGCCATCGGGATGAGTGGATTTCTAAACGCAAGACCCTATACTCAAAAATCTAAAGATTTCGAGTTTTTGGATATTAGGGAAAAAACAACAGTAAGTGATATAACACACTATGGTTTTCATCACTCACACATCCGACCTCATTTGCAATATAATGCATTGTTGTTCTTAATGCTTATTGCAAGCAAACAACGGAGATTGTTGGCACATGCATTGTTTGTTGATTCCGTGCCCCGTATTTGCATCGGGCACCGTTAACGCCAATGAAACTCCACACGACGAAATGGACTGAAATCGCCCCCGTTTGCTGCTCATTGCGTATCAATTATCCGTGTATCTGATTGTCATTTAGCTCGGAAAGCTACAATTTCAGAAGTCAGCAGGGGAGGTCCTTGTAGGACCTGTTTATATACAACAGGGTACAATGCAGCAAATTCAGCGTACATCTCAACAGGTTGTGTCAAATTAATTAATGCCTAGCATATTAATATAATCATTAAATGAATAATCACTTAATCCTCTCTATTGTTGCTATCACTTTAATTATATGGCTTGGGTAAACGTGACTAACCAGCCATTATAGCTCAGTCACCTAAGACTGATAATTATGTCTCTACTCCCTGTAATTTTCCGCTACCATGCACCCGAGAATAAAATTAGGTCACTTCTAGATAGATACACGGGAACCTGGGATTGTTCCATATCATCAGGTGCAATGCTCTTCCTAACCTCTACAGGTAGTTAATGATTTCCAGAGAAACTATGAATGACACCTGCCTCATCAGGCATGCAGTCATTTCACTTACAGTGTACATTTATATTTATAGCATTGCGCATTACATTCTCGGTTATTGCATACTCATCCGAAGAAAAGTGACATTTATGATATGCACGTTCAGTGTTTCATCACGTGATTATAGTGTCTCTGGACCAGAACTATGGAATTCTCTTCCTTTAAACTCCGCTGTGTGACAGATCTAAACACCTAATTCATCTTTTAAAACTTTTTTTTTTTTTACGTTGTGATCATATTGTCTGATTTACATGTATTATAAGTATAACCATTTTTCATCCTCAACTGTGTATATTATTTCCGCTTTCTGTTTTAACTCTTCTGAACAAAGAGCATGTCAATCGATTTTACGCTTTACAAAACAAATAATTATCATAATTATAAAAAATAACCACTCGAGGCATCAGTGAGCAATTCGTGAATGAATTAAGTTAGCATTAAAATCATGATTTCATCTTAAGGCCATACAGGGATCCTGTTACAATGATTGCAAGAATTAACAAGAATGTACTAGTCGTCTTGCTCCCAGCACCATGAGATTCAAGACGGATAACATAGCTACGGTATGAGACCTTGGATTCATATGCCATCAGTGGCATGAATGTCTTGATATGTGGTAACGATGCAACGTCCCTGCCCAAGTGGCGCCACTTGCGATTTTCTTGATCAGAGAAGGTCGTTCATGGCGTGACAATTCACAACACAGGCGTGTCACAAGCTTAGGTGTGTCATCTTTTGCGCTGTACTATTACATTACCTCTCTAAAAATTAAAAGAAATCGAAATGTACTACGATGAATATGTTATACACATGTATATCAATGGCATGGTGTGCCAATAAAACTGCCACTGTTTCAATTTTGAGCTTCGTTGCTGCCTCCAGCTATTGTTTCTCCCATCCTCTTCAAGGTAATTGGCTCTAAATCTCTGATCTCAATTCCCTGTTCGAGGTCCATTCCATCTGTATAGGAGGAGGCACTGACCTCCCCGCGGCAAAAAAACAAGAATCCCTTGAACGTAGGTATATCGCCGACAGACACAGCCTTTAGACGTCTTCCGGGAAAGCGGTAGAAGAATTATCTGGAGCAATTGCGAGTCTGTCACAAACAGACATTTCCAGACGATTCACCCCAGGATGGTCACATGCCATGCCTTCCAGGAATCACTGCAAAGAAGTTAGTCATCGGCTGAAGTTATGCACGATTAATGATGCAGCGCTAGAGCTACGGGCGATCTCTTTCAAAGGGCACGATTATAATTATTCTCTGATCACTGAAGCATATTATGCACCCGCACACCTTAATTGTCTTTTGGTTACTATTGGTAACCATGCAATGCAGTTAACCTGGACAGCTGCAACAGGTGATGTTGAGAGCTTTCAGCAAAGGGTTCATCAAGCAGCCTTAGCGTGACAGTACACTGTTGACATCGGCGCCTAATTGCCGGCAACACAAGGCATCCATTAGAGTCAGCTGAGGCGCTGGAGAGGAGTCAAAAGCCTCTTAGCGAGGACTTCTTCATCCGTTGATCAAAAAGTTCTTTGTTCAGAATTTTGTCAAATCTGATACCAATCAAAAGAGTAAGCTTTGTCCAATAACTTTTTCTTTCCGATTCACTCGTAATGAGTTGTTTCCTTAGTTTTGAGACCGGAAACAAAACGGATAAAGGGAATTGTTTTTAGTATCCGTTTCACCGAGTGCAGCTAGGTATCGGTGGCCATGAATCTATAAACCGTCTCTTGTGGGAATCATTGACTTGGGAGTCATTCAGTAAAGCTGGGGCTTGTTGCAACCATGTTCTGTAACTTGTTATGAATATTTATAGAGCAGACAATGGGGATATGTCCCCTTCGAAATTTCCCTCTGAGGGACACTAGAAGGTGGTTTATCGTGGTTGGAGCAGTGTTTGTCGAAGGCTAGCTATCATCGGGACCTGTCGAATTACTGCTGCTTTATTCCATGTCGAAAGGTTGAAGGCAAAAGACGCCATCGTCCTCTATGCCATCTCATTGCCAATCACGATTCCTCGTCTTTGATCCTGTGCTCAAACTGACCCTCGGTCATGCAATCGTGAGGTTTTGGCTGATCAAAGGCGGTGATATTTGGACCCCAGCAAGCGAGAACAGGTGCTGTGCGTTTGACGGATTTTCCCATCACCAGCAACCACAATTGGCCAACAAATCCCACAAGAGGTGAAGCAACAGAGGCCCTGAAAGTACGACCACCTGTCAATTATCCCCTGATGCATCTCCGCTGAACGGACGCCCAAACTCTTTTATCAAGTGTCACATTCGCGTTGGGTAATGACGCCGCCTTTCTACTGAACGCAGTCCGGAATCGAAGGTTGTCGGGGTCAAGCCCTGTTGGGGGCGAATGCGGTCATTTCAACGCTACAGAAGCCTCGGGTACTCAACTCTCGTTAGTTATGACCAACGCAACGAGGATGGATGCCTTGAGCCCAATGAGAAAGCTCTGCGCTTTGTGATTCTTTTACGGCGAGTGTTGATCCGGGCTCATGGGCCGAACAATAGCTTGTTAAGGGTTGCCATGGCAAAAGCTGCATTCAAAAATGGACATACCCTTGCGACCTCATGTCCGCGGGCCATATCCGCAGCAGCGAGGGTTCCGATATGATGGCTGTTGTGGCCATCTGGCCTATACATCAAGGCAGCACTCACCATCGCCCCCCATACACATCTATTTGCTCAGGCATGTGGCATTCAGGCTTGCAGCAATTTCGCTGTCGCATGAAACTCGGACAAGGCGCTCATATATCTGGGAGGTGAGCGTGATCTTGATGCATTTGATGCTTGCGTATATTCCTCGCTCCGTCCAATGTTATTGAAATCTGCGAGCAAGCGGATCAACCCTGGTCGTTCATCAAGATTACCTCGCAGTGTCGCGAGATATGAAATGCCGCCAGAAGTTAAGCACTTGAGTGCGCTAAGTTCAACACAGGTAGATTATTTTCCCTGCCTGCACTTCAGAAGTAGAAGAGGGAGAAATACCCAGGTGCTTAGAAATAAAAGAGTAAGCAAAGACAGAAGAAAGCGGCTCATTTGTTTGATCATCCCAAGAGAGACAAACAGGTTTTTGAATCCGTCACCTCAACGGTGTTTCCTGCTTTTCCCAATCAGAATAGGGTTCTGAGATGTCAGTGGGTTGTAAAGGAGATATTTATGTCACAATTAAACGCCGTGATTGATCCGTTGAGGAGGCGTGTTATACGCGAGAACACGACTTGAGTGACGATGAAATTCTCATTTACTTCTGTCTAATGAAGGACACGCACCCACGCACTTTCTTTCTTGTATTGCTGAAGGAATCGAGCTCAAGATGTTCTGTTTGCTGCAAAATTCTCATTAATCATGATTCACTAAGAATTTTTCACACAGGTTGTATTGTGATGCATCATACCTTTCTTTAGTTAGACGAACTCTGTAAAATTATTGAACGAATAATAAATTCTATGTATTTTTATTATTCCCTAATGGAGGACACTTTCCATCATCTGAGACACTGAATAGGAATCATTGCTGCTGAATCATCACCAGCAAATACCTATTTGTCACCGTGAGCAGTGCTTTAATATCTCATTATTATGTTTTCATTCATGCATATTTAGAGCTATTTCTCTCTGCAGCCAACCCTTTTTCATAGATCAGCGTCTGTATTAAGCTCTTCTGAGCAAACTAACGGAAACTACATAAGATCATGAAATATGGAGTTGAGATGCTTGCACAGATCTTTGTGATGCATTGCAACACTCCATCCGCACAATCAGAGATAAAACATAGTCCGCCTAAAAACTCGGATTGCAATAACAATGGATCTTGTGGATGTAGTTGCATGGAATGACATTTCCCTTCTGCTCATCAGGGATGCTACGCACTTTCTCATTTCTATCGTGGCACCCCACAAGCAAATGGTCACATCTTCCAATCCAACTGAGTTCCCTGAATGGCTATACATAATACAGAAGAATATCGCTATTTTTTTTACTGGCATGAACTTCTTGTCCAATTAGTGGTGAGGAAGAAGGCATGTTTTCTTTTTCACCAGAACATACAAGAAGTGCGGACCCGGAAGCGTGAAGGGCAGAGTGCAATTTTCTGAGCAAGTTTTGAAAGAGGGGCGAGGAGGGATAGAAAATGATCACGATGGAGCAAGGAAGCAGGGAAGAGGAGACTGATTGTGGGGCAATTCTAAGAGCTCCAGTGTCCCTGTTTCCCAGTATGTATCTCTCACAGCGTCACTTAATCTCCTCTTTTCATTGCAGAGTGGATCTTTCCTGCGTTCCTGTGTAAGGCAGTGCCTTACCTACAAGCTGTCGTCGTGTCCGCGTCGGTGAATACGCTTGCGGCGGTGGCCGTTGAAAGGTAAGCATCCTTTTCACTGGTCAGTCATGGGTCTATATTTGGAAGCACAGGCGATAGAAAAGAAACCTCCATCCACAGATAATTAGATTGAGATAAATGAGAGTAGATACACGCATTGCTAAGTCTGCGACTGAATGCGAGATCCCCATAGCAATTTCTTTTATCGATGAGAGTTCATCCATAGAATACAGAATCCTGTAGATATGGGATTTCTTATTGTAATATATAGTATAATGGCTTCCATGGGATCATGAGATTGGTGGTTTCTGTGCTGTATTGCTATATATCACCATTGAATTACATTGCTTTTCAGGTACTTTGCCATATTCTACCCACACAAAACGGTGATCTTTCCGAGGACTGCGCTCTTCATCATCGCCTTCATCTGGTTGGTTCCCATGGGGATCCAGATACCCTGGGCGTTCTTCTCTCACCTGCAGGATTTCTACCGAGGCACCGTCACGCTGTGCGTACAGAGTTTCCCCTCGCAGACCCTAGAGAAAGGCTTCTTCTTCGGCGTGGTTTTCCTGACATGCTATTGCATACCTCTGCTCTTCATCTCCGTCTTCTACTCCATGATCGGACTAAGAGTTTGGCGTCGCAACGTGGCCGGTATTCGTGGCAGCAGAGCCGAACGAAATATACAACGCTCGAAGATTCGAATTGTGCGCATGTTGGTAACAGTAGCCATGGTATTCGCGTTGCTATGGCTACCACTGTACTCTCTGCGCATGCGTCATTACTTTGGACGCGAGATCAAAGGTCAATACAGAGTTTACCTCATCCGGGTCATCTCACCGCTCGCGCAGTGGTTCAGCTCGGCCAATAGTTGTGTGAATCCGTTCATCTATTGTTACTTCAGCGAGCAGTTCCGTAAATATATTTTTGAGCTCCTCACCGAACTCAGATCCAAATGCTGTTTTGCGTGGGAACGCAAAGCTGCATTTAGACCAATTGACGGCGTCGCCAACAACGGGCATCGACTGTCGTCCGCTCGGATCCAGTCCGAAAAAATCGCCTTCACGGCCATTACGTCAAACGGTGAGAACGTGGTGACAGTCATGTGCGACAAGTCAACTCTGGCTAACTTTCCCAATGACCAGAGCACACTTCATGATGACGTTGACAGCGCTGAGCATGATGAAAAACAATTGTAACTCTCATCGTGTGTGACCCCTCATGCTGTCTTTCATGCTGTGACCTCATTGTGCTATTCAGGATGTGTATTTTGTACAGACAAAATTGGCTCAAACATGACTCGACCCTCCCAATCCCCACCCCCTCCTAAAATGATTGAATTGCAACAATACAATAATCATTGTGCGTGTAATTCTTGTATAATATACCTTATATTATTGTTATTTCACTAAATATGTTCTTGTTGAATGACTCTTGTTTTCTTTTTCGTTAGTGCTCATCCCACTTCCACTGTCGAATCATCTGCTTGTATCAGGCACGGTGACCTTTTGAAAGAGTACAAACATCGGCTGTGTTAATAAACACATACATGTCAAGAGATGGTCTCCCACGTACATGGGGTTTAATACAATGCGTGGATACGATGTCAATGCGTGTAGGTGGATCCTCTCAAATTGAAGGACTTAATAATAATTGTCGACGAACTTGAGTCGCTGCATTGGAAGCGATTGTCCTCTTTGGAGGACAGCGTGAGTCATTCGGAAAGGTGTCCACCCCAGCTTCCCTCTTTCCGATGTGTCAATCCATCTCATGAGCCAAACTTATTTTTCTACGCACATATCGGGGGTTGAAGGTTGGCCCTGTGTTGAGACGAATGAGATTGACATGTGTGGAAACCAACAAATCAAGTAATGGCGCTCTTTGAACCGCGTGGGTGCTGCTTTTGCGTTCAGTCTTTACTGCCAAGCTGGTCCCTTTCGCTCCAAACTCCCTTGCGGGTGCATGTAGCCATAGAAGGGTGATGTATTTATGATATTCTGCTTATTATAACACCGAATTGAAACACCAAGTAGATTTAACCAAACATACGATGTGTTACCATTTCCGTTGCAGTCTCTTTACTTTCCTCTAGTACATGCAGCCCATCCGCAGATAGTCGCAATGACCACTCCCTATTTCCAATTCATCATGAATTAATTGAGGGGTGGGGCACTGCTTCTAAGGGCCCGATGATAGGACACCTTACTATATATAGCATGTCAATAAATATCACGCTCACCCCATTTAAACACAAAGCAAAACTGCATTCATTTTTCTTGATTCCCTTCGCTAATCAAGTATGCAGACCAATGGATATGTTGCGGCACCCGCACAAGCTCCAAGGTTATTGGCTGGCTGGGGTTTGTCCTGTTCTTATTCTGCTCAGTGCCCGCGAATTTCCGCATCGAAGTCTGATATGAGGCGCCACTTCCTGACTTCATTGCGGACGCATGGTGCGCTCATGGGATTGACGCTAATTCAACGAATCACATATGATTGGAAAATAAAGGTTTCAGGATGACACGATTGCTTTCTAAATATTATACACGTTAATAAAGTCAAGGATCTTGATTCGATGAGAGTTATAGTTCGTTTACTTACATAAGCCATCAGTGAACAGAATAATGATCTATGATAATACACAATTAAGGGGTATCTGGGGAGTCTGACTTGTAATTGTACAAATGGAGAAAACAGCTATACAAGTACAAGAGTGTTGTATTGGGGAGTACCCATGCACTCAAGTATGCAAACTAATAAAAGAAATGCTAAGAGCGTTCCATGACACTGAAACATGCATATAAACACCAAATTACTCAGTGGAATATTACCAATAGAAAGGTTCATTTCCTGTTTATGTTTCCTATTTTGAGCTTCATAATCATTATGGCAAATGCCAAAGCAATGAATATTCGTATTCAGTAAATTCGCAGAAAATTATGGAATAGAAATGAAAATATCAATACATGCAGCAATCTGTCACAAAATGGAAAAAAAAAAGAAGAAGAAAAACCTAATTATTGCAACTGAAATCCATAAAATAGCGGCTCAATGAACACTCATCCAATCCGTGAGCTGTCCGTTCAACTGTAAAGATCATCTACCCAGGAGTATGAAAGGCTTTGGATGGTACTCCAACGGCTGGAGGCCTGAAATGACACCATTGGTGCATTTCTCAGACTGATTTTACTTCAAACAACAAAGATTGAGAGAAAAAAAAGGAGGGAATAATGTATATATAGCGTATATACTGTAATGTAATAATAGTTAAAAAGGTAAAGAAGAAAAAGAAGAAAAAAAAACAAAAAAACACACGAGATAACCATCCATTTTAAGCCTTTATTGCTATTCAATACAATACATTCATGTCATACAATACAAATTACAGTTCCGTCGGACTAAAACATTATTATATAGGCAAAGGATATAATAAACAAAAACTGCGATGCCTTAACATTCGTCCAAAGATAACGTTTTGGAGGCTAAGAATGATAGAGCGATAAATTATTTTAAAGTGTTCATAAACTTCATGCACGTACATTATTAAACAACGAGAAAGTGAGCGAGAGATACAGGAACAATGCAACCTGGAATAAAATGTAATCATAAAACGGTAGTGACACTTTAAATCACCACAAATGGAGGAAAGAGATGTCATGGATAAAACTCAACAAGGAAACAAGAGAACCTGCATATAATGGATCCGGGGAAAAAAGTGAGATGGACACTTCCGATAACCAAAAGACATGAATGCCGTAATTAGTCCAGCCTCGAGAAGTGTATATCTATCTTATCATGCATACCGCCCACGATGGAACACTCCTTCCAGTTGTCACGTTCACACTGCGTAAATTAGTTCTTTTGAAATTGTAATAATATTTATATATTTAGCATCTAACATAATTGCTCTGTCTGGTTCCTCACATTTCTACGTATTGATGAGATTCAGGACCAAACGAAGTGAACATGTCCTTGATGACCTGCATCCACACTGCATTCTAAGTAAAATTGAAGAATGGATTTTCGGAGAAATGCATCCACTGGAAGTTATTGTACAAGCATTATCTGTGGAAAAAAGATGAGAAGAGAGACGTGTTTTGAATTTTAGAGAAATCGGTTCACTTCATAGATACAGGTATGTTGGTTAGCTTGTTACACCAGTAAGACCAATATTTCATCTTCCCATTGTCAAGAAATGGTAAGGCGTATTCCGTGACTATTATATACAATGCTCATATTTGCACGAATTCATCAAAGGAAATTATTCATTGACTGCATCTGTTTGAAAATAAATACAAAACAAAAGCAGGTTAATTTTGTTGAAGGGTGATTATTTTGTACACAATTGAGGAATTTTGGTGCACCGAAACGCCGACAGAAGCCGACTGAATATTCTCATATGTATGTATGTGTACATAATTTGTTATGTATATGTTTATATACACGTGTACGTGTGTACACAGCTGATGAGTTTGCGAGTCGAAACCTTCCTGAGCGATCATCGAAAGGAACAATGAATAACATCAGTTGGCGCGTAAGGATTCGTCGTCAGCGATGTCGTTGCTTCTTCATGATCTCCGGTTTTATGTACGTGATACGATTGTTGCTACATTTGATATCAATATTATTATGAGTCAATTAATTCGATGCTTCGTCTTATAACAAAAAAAAAAATATAATCAATGTTTCCAAGAATTACCGATCGATCTGATTCTCGAGTTTCTCAATTGACAAACATGAAATTAACGGTAGACGAGATGGACACTTAATCAAAGCCAAAATCCTATGTGGTATAACAAGGTAATATACCCATATCTATGCTTTAAATACTTAAACTGATTCAGAGAACAATTGTACTGCCATCCACATCATCAATTCGAAATTAAGAATCCCAAACGAAGATATATGAATATTTCAAAACGGTTTGCACCAAAAGAAGGTTCATCCGTGTTATGGCCTCTTTGAAATATTCGTAGCTTTTCCGCACGATAACGATCCGATGCAATAATGTGATTATCGATGGACACAATGTCCATTAAAAGATACCAAATCTTGTTCAGCTTTATGTTCCAATACGACGAAATCGAATCCGATAACAGCGAATGTCTTCCCTCATAACGGCAATTCCACATTCCGCGCAACAACAGCAGATATTCGTCCCTTCTCCCTTCCCTTTCTCCCGAATGACACTGGATCCACCAATTATACCCAACCTGGGGGGAAAATAGAAGGAACAAACTTAGAAAGAAATATGCTTTGGCTGATCCTGATGCTCACACAGTGTTGACTGGATATTGTAAAATTTACCAGTAATTAGATACGGCGCATTTCATCGATGAGATAAATGAGACTATAGCGGCGAAGTCTGACGAATCGGGCACGCATACCGAAGTAAATATACGACGCATACAGAAGTTACATAACAACCAAAAAAAAAAAAAAAAAAAAAAAAAAATATTATATTCAAGTACCTCTCTGTTTTTTTTTCCCCTTACACCTTTTCATATTTACAGAAATAATAATACGGTGTCGAATGTGTCGATTTCACATCTAAGAGGCCTCTTGAACTATGTCCAAAATGCCCTTGGTTGTCATCGTCACAAGGCAAGGGATTTTCTACTCACAAAAGGCCTTATGTGTGGCACATGCAGGCTTAAAGTCAGAGATCGTTGAGGCGTTGCTCTGGGCAAAAGGTAACAGCGGCCCGTTTCAACTACTATTACGAGATTCCATAAAAAAAAGTAAAACGGAAATATTGTGAAAAAAAACAAAACAACTTAGGATGTCCACAGTGAAAACAGAAAAGCTTGGCTTTCGCTAAAAAATAACCATATTTTTAAAAACAACACCAAATAGTACAGCTTTTCATCTCTATCAGATGATAGGAATAACTAATTTAGTTTTTAGTTTGACCTGTCCGGGGGTTTGCCGTGGAGCCTCCCATGTGACATGTACCCAGGTGTCCAGAGTGTACTGTCGCCTGGCCCCTCTAGACAGAGCCATACGGATCCCGGACAGATGCTTTCCGGCCACAGCATCTTACATCGTCGAAATTGGGATGCGTGGTCGCCTCGATAAGTACGGGCATGGTTAGGCGTCGGCGGCTTTCTGAGGCTGAGCTCACAGCTCGCCACCCATTCAGAGTTCCAACGCTTAAGATGGGCTCCTCACGCAAAAAGGAAGAAGCAGCGCCGCTCCATCTGACAGAGGTCCGCTTATAATATTCGATAGACAGAATTACTGCAATGCATACCATAATATGCGCATACAATTCCTCCAATACTGAGTATGCATATCATGTTGTAATCGAAAGACGTCGTTTTTATTACATCACCTTGTCATCCAACTCCTCTCTGATCATTTACAAAAACGGGAAAAACAAGGAAACTCCAGAGAAATGAGGGCAATTGGATACATGGCTCACGTGTCATGTCTGATAGCCTTCACAAGCTGATTTCTTTTTCGTTCGTTTCATATAACGCATCAAATGTTGATCCAATCGACCTTGGGGTTCTTATGCATTCACCCATTTTAGTTATATCAATAGGTGCAGTTCAAAACACTGAGGATGTGCCTGATAGGGTTCTAAGAGGTTGCTCGACCGCGACGCTCTTGGGGGATGCAGACGCCAGAAGACCGAGTTTGCCCCATCTCTTTTCCAAATTGTCCTATTATAATGGTTCGTTATCTTACAGACTGCAATAGACATTACCACACAGCGCCCGGTATATAGTAGCGCAGTCGTCTTGAACACCTCGACTGTTATCATTATTATATCATCAGACTCACGGACTTATGGTTGTGAACTACAGTATATATGTTTATTTGTAATGCATTTAAGTTACACATGATAGAGAGCACAGAAAAACATAAACGACATCCAAGGCAATAATAATAATAATAATAATAATAATAATAATAATAATAATAATAATAATAATAATAATAATAATAATAATAATAATAATAATAATAATAATAATAATAATAATAATAATAATAATAATAATAATAATAATAATAATAATAATAATAATAATAATAATAATAATAATAATAATAATAATAATAATAATAATAATAATAATAATAATAATAATAATAATAATAATAATAATAATAATAATAATAATAATAATAATAATAATAATAATAATAATAATAATAATAATAATAATAATAATAATAATAATAATAATAATAATAATAATAATAATAATAATAAGTCACGTACGTTATTCTGTGCAGAGGGTACAACGTGAGTAGAATAAACTCCATTTCGTCACGAGATAGACTACACAAGTGCTCTAAAACGCATTTGTCAAATGTAAAAATTTTACAGCGTGTATAGTAAATAAGATAAAAATGAAACGGAATAATAAATAAAACAGTCAATTGAATGTTTTAACAATTTAAGACTAGGTCCTATAAAAGAGTAAATTTTTCAATATATCTTTAATTATAGAACATACATTAAAAGTATAATATATCTTTAAATAATTGAACATGTGTTAAAAATCCTGATGGACTGAGCAGTGAGATGTTCTGAAACGATACCACTAGAAATACAGGGACAATTAAGAAGTGCAGTTGCTGCGCTGATGCTATTGGATACATTCGATTTACTGTCGTTCAAAGCTATTAAAACATTCATTCGGATCAAAGAATTGTGAGAATTATATTACTTTACATAATATATACAAATTCTCGTTTTATATTTTTTTCACAATTCTTTAGTTTGTGGTGTAATGGTGAATGATTAATGTCCGCGGCTTCGTCTGTGCTGCCTCAAAATGATATGCGTATGGAATGCAAATTCGTCCGGATGATTGACCTCGTGAGGTTTGCATTGGCTGTTCTGAGGCTGTTCATTGTATGCACTGCAACTCGTCCGTGCATTCAATGAGCGTTAAGAGGAAGCGACAAATAAGCATGTCCAGGCTCCGATCTAACAGGGCCCGCTGCTGTGCAATACAGTGTCCTGTTTGCTTTCGCTGTAAATCATCATTAGTATATACACCTGGCAAGCAGTCCGTTTGAAGTCCCCTTCTGTGTTTGCTTTTTTTTTATCGTAAAACATGGATATTTTCAGATACTTAACGTGTGACGGCTCTTTTTAAAGATGAATAGCGCATTTTCAACAACCGAGACTTCATATCCGCCTTTTTGCGATTTCCGATGGCTTCCAGGGAGCGGTGGGATCACATACACGACCCTGGGCACCTCTCACAAGACTGTGCATTTTCATTCAAGGTGTTTCTTGCCTCCTCAGTTAGACCATAAATTGCATGGAATTCCTCAAAATGCTCCGCTCTTTCTGCTGCCATCCAACATTTGGTATTAAATCAAGGCGCCTAAACATTGATATTTATGGATAAAATCGACCAAGAAAACCACTTACTCGTATAGCTAAAAAAAACTTGCGTGCAAAATTGAATGAACGCAAGAAAAATGAGGCTATCGTCTGAAAATTGGGCATCCATGATTACATGACCTCGAAATGTCACCCGGAAACTTCCGATTTTCGTCTGTGATAAATACGACATTTTCACGTTACTTTCATTAGAAGAAGGTCACGTGACATTATGCCATTCTTGGAAAGCCACAAGGAAAACAAATTAAAATTAAAACACGTTTGCTTTTGGATTGAGTGTCTTTAAGACAAATCCATGGATTTGCATATTATCCCTCCACCACTGCTATTTAATCATTCAAAGGTCGTTTGCAAGCTGACACGAAGCCGCAGATGTGACATTAAGCTTTGTATGTGACTTAAAGAAGCGCTGGCCAACATCAACATCAACAAGACATTGGAAGAACTCCGACATGAGGAAAACATAGTCAATCTGAGATTCACGACCAATGGGAGAACGTTGCAAGATACTATGTATTCTGCGTTTGATGGTCAGTTGCTCCGCCCGAATGACCTATGTCTCGGGACACAAGGTGATGACCAATTACTGCAATTATAATAATAATGTAACTATTGAGCAGCGCAGGAGCAATTACCAAGTTTGTACCTAGAATTTGACATTTGGGGAATTAAATCATACCGTGATACTATATTATATCATAGAGGCTACGTCAAAGCAAGGTGACATCCGTCAACATGCAAACAGTCTGTGACGCAAACAAAACGATGTAATAATGGTCAGATTGCAAACGCTGATTTGGAGTTCAAATCGCGCTGCCAGTAGACTCGTATGGGCATTCACTCACGACGCCCTGTGGAATTGTTTTCCTTGTGCTATGCTGAGCGAGGAGTTTCCTGAGCTGGCTAATATATTAGCCAGAGTTTTATATGTCCTATTTGCATAGCAGTGTTTTGTGTTTCACATTCCATTTGCGAATCGTGCCGACGTTCATATATCTCGGCACACGCGATAGATTTTGGCCTTTTTAGTCCAACTGCAGCATTAAGATTTGTGTCACACAGGTCAATTCATTGGGAATGGGACGGAAACAGAACAGGGATTAGGCGCCAACTGCGAAAAAAGCTGGTTCACAGGAAACGCCAAAGGCTTGTTTCTTTCGGAACTTCCTGCAAAGGAATCTTGGGATGTGTGGCCCCAGAACCCTCGCTTCCCGGTCATAGACAACTCATAGGTTTTGTTCGTATGGAGTGTTCCCCGATTTAGGGAGGATTACACATGATACATGATTACGAGATTTGCGACGAAATGCACGTCCAGACGCGTTAGAGAGCGCTGTGGTGGTCGCACAACGTGATTAATTTGATGTTTCGTGTAAACTGCAACCGAATCTTTTCCATGCATCCAGTGGTCTATCTAACTGTCGAAGAAATATTTTGCGTAGCGGAACACGTTCATTTTAAATTTTTCACATTAAATCATTTGATTAAAACACATCTCTGTTTGAAGCTCATTCACTATTGATCCGTTAGCATTAGTGGTGTCTCTTAGTTTTGCACTATCGCTATGGCAACCCTGAAACACTAGATACCTGGCTTAATTATGTCCATGATCTTTCATTCAGTTGTAACTACTTGATGTTCCTATTATGATTAGTGTAAACCTCGCATGTTTTATTATAATTAAGAGGAAATGAGGTTTTAATTGCAAGTTTATTTTCTGATTGGTATTATTTCCGTTATGAAATAAGCACTTGTTCCACCAGAAATTTTCACTCATTCAAATTTTAATATGTCAGCGAGTATACAGTATACCATTTATTAATCGAGGATATAGGTACTACTCGCTATCATCGATCGGTTTATTGTGTCTTCTGCCGATAACGATTATATCTTGCACGGAATTTCAGAAAAATACAATGCTGGGATTGACCCGGAACCTCAAATTAAGTCTCTGGTAGAACATATATTATTATAATTATAGTGAACTCACAGGCCATTATTTCAAACCGATGGGTTGACGAACATCCACCGTCTTATGTTTGCGCAATAATAATTGGTTTCGGAAGACTAACAGCTCCTTTGGTGGCTAGCACACCAATGTTTATGCATGAAAAACATTGGACACGTGGCTATACTCTGAATGTGTAGTGTAACGATGCATGCATACATGTATGAAGAGGGAAAGGAGAGAACAAAACTAGTGACAGGCGTCCCTCGCCAATTCAAGTAGTCAGAGACACAGCGTAATTACTTCAAAGTAAAGTAGTAGAGAATGAAAGTATTTGCCAAGGGATCTTCTGATCTTTGCTTGAGAATGAAATGACCCTTTTAAAATTTTGATCTAAAACACGCATGATATAATTATATTTTAAATTAAGACACCGATAATTATGAACAATACTCAAATGTCGGTATCAATGAGGTAAAAAAAAAAAACATTAAAAAAAATCCACATTTTATAATTATGGGCCTGCAGGTAACTAATTGGAATCGGGAGAAATGAAAAACCGCTCAGAAAAAGTCGCTTACACGAAAATGACGAATTAATCGTAATATTGCTTTATGCGTCTTCTGACTCCATAATCATGACGCTCAGATTTCAATATCCGGAGCACTGGCCATTTGAATATTTCGAGTCAATGAGACCGAAGTTCCCCGAACAGTATCCGGGCATATTACATAATGTATTGGATACGGATGGATTTACACCGAGGTCATGCACGTGGAGTCAATGATGTCGAAGTAAAGATCCATTTTTTTTATATATCAATATAGGCTTCTTCCGCTCACGAGCCAACGTTTATTTTTCTCATCAACCCAAGGGCAAACCCACGCTTTCAGAAATTAATGAATACACAAGCAGAACACGAGATGTGCATTGGTAGGCGTACTTTTTGAAGCCATCTGTACCTGTTGAATCATTTCCATTCTTTTCGAAAAGCGTATCTAGAAGTATTATCTAACTGTTCACGGACTTCATATACTATGGCATCATTGAGACTGAGATGAGTATCCCAAATTATATCCTAGTGATCTTGGATCCACCGTATCAGAGGCATGGTCTCACTCCAGACGCTTTATTTTGACTTCATTTACATTCCGACCGGCTCTGAGGAATTCTCTCCGCCAAGCAGGAGTGGCAGCTGATCTTATCCCATATCCGAGATCAATTACAACCAGTCCAGAGACTGCCAAACATTGTGTATGGCCCCCCACTGGACTCCAGTGCCTTGTTTGGAAACGGGTTCAAACGAGTGTTTCGTGGGCCATATTCCATTGATGAAATCTGCCTCAATTGGCTGAAGTTGATCAGTGAGCAAACATTCTGGACCTCAGGGTCCCATACTTCCCCAACTTCAAACCCATGGGAATATTTATGTGATTCGGAATGATTCTCGATATCCTCAAGTGATGAAGAGGCTTTCCAGATCCATCTTCATTATCCGGGATGAGAGGAAAGATTTATATTGAAATGACGTGCAGTTGCATTACCAAGATTAAGGTTGATGAATCCTTACGAAGGCAATGGCAGATAGATAGGTATGCTGTTGTTCAATACAGCATATCCTTCGAGACCCTTTGTGCCTATTCGTTGTTACCTCGTGCATGTTGATTTTTTATTTTTATTTTTTTATTGTTTATGGCTTTCAGAATATCCGATTTGTCCAGGAACTTTTGCGCGTGAAATCACGAGTGTCATCAGCAGCGCAAAGTGAAATACGAACGGAAGATTTCACAACTTGAATACAACGACATGACATGAATATTCACGCCGCAATTTTTCATTTGCTTTTCCTTGAGATGCACCAAAATATGTGACATCCTCGTTTGAATGGACCGAAGTAATGCAAATTGACCTCTAATAACACTTACTCTCAAACTCTGATCGCTGATTCTTGCATACTGATTGTTAACTGGCTTTGTTCTGCCCGTTTTGTTGAAAAGTTAATGAAAAACCTGACAGATAAAAGTTTGAATAAACATTGTATTTCTCCAACGAGTGAGAAATTGCGCAGCAAAACCAGCATTGATGTGAGTTATTGGTACCTGTTTCTGTATCAATATTAATTATCCGTGAATTATTATACATCGTTTGCTTTCATTAACTATGCAAGAAAAGACGTCGCCTCATTGAAACCGAAGCCCTAGCTGTCATTTGTATGTTGAATATCGACTGACTTTCAGAGTCATCATCCTCTGACATTAGATTGGCACTTGTACTTGAACTCTAAATGCATTCAATCAATAAAGCATTACACATTTATTTCTCCTTGACATGGAAATCGTGACTCTTGAGATTGCCAGACAACAGACGAGACAGTGTACTGCAGTTACGGATAAGAGGAAACGTGGGCATGGACATCAGCAGGATTTTTATTTGCCATTCAAACCAATGTAAAAACAGTCAAAGATGCCCATGCTATTCTTTCTTCTATATGTGAGGTGTATGGGCTGACAGGCCATGGGCAAAAATAAGAATAATTCAATAATTTTAATAATTGGCGTATACTATTCATAGTATACGTAATTTGAACTCTATAATTTTTATGATACAGTTCAAATTATCAGCCTTATCATCTCTTATCTGAGTAGCATACGATCATATTTTATAATTATAGCTGCTATGCTTTGATTGGATTCTTCTTGAGGGCTGTGGGTATGTTTGCTCTGTCGGTATTCGAGGATGCAGACCTGCTGCTACTGTTAACCTCCTCAGGCTGCCAAAATTTCAATGCGCTCGCTCACACACAAATATCTCAAATACATCGATTATTCTTATTTCAATCCATTTATTCTTGTAGAAAACTACGATTGAGGTCGCTATCATCATTCCCAGGGAGAGAAAGTACAATTACAATTTTCGTTGTTTTTGGTAATGGGGTAGTGATGCATGTCTTGTTTCTTTTCCTTACCCCAAGGATGTGATACGTTTAGCTTGTAAGCCTCTTAGTCCCCCGACCACTACTCTACAATTCGACCAGACCTGTGAATGCTATAATTATTCAATCAAAGTCAGAACAGGTACTACCCAAGCGGATCGATCGAGAAATTGCATGGTTGTAGTTAATGCGAGGACTTGTTTGAATACACGGGTCATGACAACTCGTTACTTTGATCTCCTTGAATTACCACCCATACAGCCCCGACAAAAATCTAATGTTGCTGATTTTGTTAAGGAAGCAAGATCAAATTGGTAAATGAGCCCCGTTGCTTGTTTTCGCCAAGGAGAGGCTGAATAAGGACAGCTCTACATCGGTTTTTGTCACATTGGACCGGGAAGAGGAAGACGAAAACAAAAGCATTCCTGGATTCTTTTGCTTGAGGCAAGGATACCGAATACCGATAAATGTTGTTGTATTGTTGAGCTAAACAGAGATCCTAATGACAGTAAACTCATGGTTGCGTAAGGCTATTTCATATGATTTTCAACGGACACATGTAGGCCATGATTACACGATGTTTTGCTGTGAAACAATTGTCTAGGAATGGATGAGCCTAAACGATTTCAAGTTACAGAAAAATAAGAAACAAACTATTTTCTTGAACCTCGTCTTTCAAAAATATACTTAGCATTGTCTGTTGTTTCGTTTTATATAATTATCTTCCAAGAACAATGCAGTTTCTTTCCCCAGGGCTCTCATCCCAAGCATGGTAGGACTCTGGATCTTGGTCGCTGAGCCCGTAGATTTCCTGTTATGGTATTTTAAAAAGTCTATAATATTATGTTGACCATCAGCTCGAAATATGACCCTTCTCGTATAACATTTAAAATAATGTTTTTGAGAATGTTCAAGGCGTTTGCCACACTGGGTGGAGGAAAAAAATTCGGTTAAAATAAAATATACATTTTTCTTTCTTTAGGTAACGCTCCAACTAGCTAGATGATTTGATCTAGATATCGTATAATTATACTCTAAAGAATGCGGAAATCAGGCGCCTGCGCAGCGCAGATGTTAGTGAGTGTTTTTAGAATGGTTCAGCATCGTTCAAGGCCAAAAGCCAGACACGTGCTGGCGGATGAATTAGCCATAACAATTTGTCATTTTGTCCCTGTGTTTTCAAGATGGAGCTAATTGATCTATCCGGTGTTATTCGCAAGTAGCATGCGGGGAGAGATATTTTTCACATTGGCTGGCTACATGCGAGTAGGAATTATGGTCAATGGCTTTTGTTGATTATCGGGAGCGATTTCATTGTATTAGAGCAAACGCAAACGAGTCTCTTGTGGTGGCTCCGATGCCCACTAATCGACTCAATATTTTCGAAACTGAATGCAGTATTTTGTATCGTTCATATTTATAACCTTTCTGCTAATGAGAAAATGCAAGAGAGCAATGGTATTTGCAAATAAATATTTAATCGTGTCGGTGCAATTGAACTTCACAAATAAGGACACATAAGCCGAGCCCTGAAAACAGTCCGAAATTGGGGTTATGGTTGCTTTAGTCAACTGAATCAATTTGTTCCACTATTGTATGTATGAACACACAAAATTAACCTTTATAAACACAACCAATGTTGTGTCTCTGATTATAACACTTTGTGCAAAGTTAACATTTTGGTTATCCGCAATATGTCTTGCAGCATTAAACCGGACCTTCGAAGTTCGATCTGCAAGGATCCACAATGTGCAGGTAGTTCATTGCAATATTATGCTTTGGTATACTACCGATCTAGAGGTCCATGAATAATTGTATATAGTTCAGGGCCCGATTTCATGAACATAAATCAGCTTGGAATAAAGTTTGGGTTAGATTAGTTAAAAGATAGGGTTGGCTAAGCAGCCAATCCGAGTTCATGTACGTAGTCGATGCCGACGAACTACAAAAACCCAAATTATGCAATGAAAGCATGTGATAGCAGTAGAAATATGGCTAAATTATGTCGTAAAACTTTCTAATGTTAGTTGTCATGGTAACTGGAGTGCGTTTTGATTAACGGCTAGAAACACAAATTTGAGGATGCCAATGTTTTTTTTATGGGATTATTAATTATTGGCGCAATTAGTGTGCCTCAAAAAGGCATTAAAAGGAACTGAGATGCAATGATTAAATTTTTCGTATATTTGTCTTAATCTCAAATTGCATATTTTTAGCAATGTTCATTGTTGAACTGTACTACTTGTTGAACGCTGAACAGTTAAACCCTTGTCATAGGTAGCGATAAACTCAAAGTAGTTAATCCCATTGTCATGGAATCACTTGAGTTAATAGCTTAACCTTGTTAATCTAAACTACGTTCATGAAATCGGGCCCATTGTATTAAGTATGCATTTTTGATTCTTCTTTTTAAATTCCATTGGTTACAATCAGCCTGCACACTAATTTATGGGGTTTACCAGTTTTCTTGATAAAGAAGCACTTGTGCCCCATGCAAAAACCGCGTATGTCTATTCTCACAATTCACACAGCAATTTTTATATTTGTATTTTTTTGGAAATTATTCTTTGAAACCTTTCAAACGGATCCGTTGCATTCGAACGCGATGTGTGTTGCAAAGGAAGTGTGGAATCTACTTGTTTGCGATATTAGCTAAGTCACAAGCTTTACATAATTTAATTGGAGCAATAGTCATAGTTAGAATGAATTCCAATCCAGAGAATGCATGGGTTCCACTCTTTCGGGATCTGCGTGACTACGTACATAGCTAACTATGCACCTGTGCACCTGCACGCGCCAAATTAAAGCCAATACGTACTTCCCATACTTATTAAAGGCGATAAAGGAGTCTGGAGCATGACGAAGTTTTATCACACGTTTGACTCTTTTATCGCACATGAATTAGGGCAACTGTGCCGATATCAGTCTATAGTAGTACGGCCATGGTTATATAGCACAGTGAACAGGGTAGTTTGCAATTAGTAGCTCAATCTCCACATGCAACGAAGGAAAAACGTTGACTGATTCGCACCGACCAATTTGAAAGGCTGCAGTCTTATACCTAGCCATTATGCCTCAAGAACGCATGGAATATTTATCCCAAATTTTACTATAAAAGAAAGATTGCCAAGTCGGTGAGAATAAAATGCATAAGAGACCCATTATCAGTATTACTGTTATAGTTTACTATTTGAAACGTGTACAAATGTAATAGACCAAGAATTATAAATATTATACATGTAATAACTATAGCCTTCAATACCTGCAATGCCAGATGCCTAATTGATACGGCTCACCCGTGCACTATCCCCTAATATACAGGCAGCCATATCGCATTCAGCTAATATTTGAACGGTGTATCTCTATTCCGGACATTTGTCTTGGAAACGATTAGCATCTCCTGAAACTAGAGTAAACGTCTGTTGTTTGGTGTTGCAGTAAATCGAAGTGACATTTTGATCCAAGGTCCAGCACACTTTATGCATAAATCCCTGCCCTCCGTTCCTTGCTGCAGCAGATAAACGTTCTGGTGTCCCACGTAATTGCTCCACAAGAAAGATTTACCAGTACAATTTCCACGAAGATTGCATAATTGCTTTGTGAATTTCCAGCATGAATTTCCATGATTGTATGCAATAACTGCGAGTAGAAATTTGATCTTGTTAACATGACAGGTTTCTTTTGCATAAGGCCGACTGCACACTCTGCAATTGCAATGTATGAATACATATAGACACATACACAGGAGCACCCACATGGCTGGGCGCTCTAGTTCATATAGTCGTGCTTTTCAAGGGAAAATCACACTTTCTAAATAAAACGTATAGTATCACTCAAGTTCATACTCTCCATTTGGAGGATTACCCAGAGTGGTGTCACTTAAAACTTTAGAGGAAACGGAACATTTATTGAGGGAACCTTAAGGAATAACTATTTCCATGCCGTCATCATGATTTTTGCCTTTCTGCTCTGCTCTCTCATGCTCTTTGTCGCTTTCATGTTCAAGCCTACCTGTTCGTTTTGTTTGTCTTTTTCGTTTCTTTTTTTCTGCCAGTTTATTTGCGAGCATAGGTATTCAATACAAATTGCTATGCATGACTATTATCCTGATTGCGACGTACGTACACCTGAAGACTATTGTCTAGCTTAGTTTGAATTGTGCCCCAACACGAATAAATAATTTTAATTATCATCACTATTATTATCAATACAAAAAGGCACAACAAAGAATTATCAAATGCTATGGTTCTGACTTAAATAGCAATCCTGCAAAATTGTGTGAGTTTGACCTTTCTTTCCAGTGATCTACACCTGTACACATCATGTGACAAAAGTTATTTAATAACAGACATCACTCACAAACAGTTGCAAGAATAACAGTCAAAGATCATTGAAGTTGACTCACCTCAATCCTGGGACAAACATATCACCCTCTCGGTGGTNTTATAGACATGTTGCAACTAATTACCCAAAAGTAAGACACTTCTTTTTCAGAACTTCTAACGGAATAAAATGTCAAGCACTCTCACCTCTAGGATTAAGGTGTAGGGTTGCGAAAAAATACATAAGTCAAGTCATTAGACGGGTTGAATAGACATAGGTGTTAGAGTGGATCACTTTTTATCAAGTATTCAAGGTTACCGAGTGCACTGTCTTTACCTCAGTGTACGTGGGGGCTTAAAAAGGTCAATCCCAGGTCAATCCCCCAGGTTCGTTCATCCCTTGGAGATATTGTGGGTGAGAGCGTGAGGCAAGAGATAATTGCTCTAAGGGCGGAACTAAAAAGGAAAGACGCCACTATTGACGACCTCAGAAGGCGAGTAGTAACCCTGGAGACTTCCAACGACTCATTGGAACAGTACCAGAGAAGGAATTCTCTCAGGATCGCTGGGTTTCCCGAGGATGAAAACGAAGACATCCTGACCCGCACTCTCGAACTCATGAACACAACGATGAGTGTGGAGCCTGCAATCACCGCCCACGACGTCGACCGAATCCACAGGGTCGGAAAGAAGGACGGCGGTAAGCCGCGATCGGTAATCATCAAGTTTGCGACATATCGTGCCCGTCATCGTGTAATGCAACACCGACGGAACCTACGCAACACGACGCACTTCATCAACGAAGATCTAACCAGAGTGCGTTCAACCCTGCTCTACAAGTCTCGGCTGATGAAGAGGCAAGGCCACTTCAAGGACTGCTGGACACACGATGGTTCAATTGTGTACAAGGACAATGCAGGTACAATTCGGTCAGGAAGAACTGTACATGACTGTGAAATCCTCCTGAATTCCTTTGTCAACCCCTCCTCTTAATGTATCTCCCATCTATTCCCCATTTCTTTTTTTCTTTTTTCTGTTAAACTCTTTGGTTTCAATCCCAAAGTTTCTCCCTCACCATTATCATTATTTTGCTTTACTTTAAATAATCATGTAACTAACAGTAATTTTATATGTTTACTACAAATACTTTGCCATAGTGTCTTCAAATC
>KB294122.1:87073-124386 GCA_000328365.1 Capitella teleta | reverse complement strand
CAGTGGATGGACTTGGCTTACATCGAGATCCCAGAAGGGGTTGACGGCAGATATGGTGGAGTAACATAATTATTCATCTTGTAAGACTCACGTCGGATCTCACCAACCGGAATAAGGGTACATGCACATTTTTGCTTTCTTTCAGCCTATTAGATGAAGCCTTAACTGTACTATGCAACTCAGCCAATATATTGCAGCCATTAATGGAAAGCGTGCATATAAAGCATTTGCACATAAAACAGTAAGGATCCATCAAGTCATTACCTGTATAATTATAATTGCTATAGAAGTGACATTTGTAGGTTTTGACTCAGAGTTCGAAGCAGATCTAGGCCACGCGTGCCTACGTAGGCTCTTGGAATCTGGGGTGTATAGTCTGTATACCCGGCCAATGTTAGTGATTCATATATATGCATGCACATATGAACAATGGAACATTCAATGGAAGGTATGACTGTGTAATGGTATACATAAAATAATATTATACGTTTGAGCATGGCACAAACATCTTCCACCCGTGTCTCCTATTACCTCATTAATTTTCACCCCTTTATCTGCATTCGTGTATGTTAGATTTATTGTTGCCACTTCTTCTAGCTCTATGTATTTTTTTCTTTCTTACTTTGTTTCGTTATTCGTGTAATATTGTAAATATTGAAATTTCTGCAATAATTATATAATAACTATTTTAGGCAACTGGCACGCCAGCGATCCCATGGGGAACTTAGTGCCAGTCCCATGCATATAGTAAATGACGAACTAGTTAAATGACGCAATCTCGTGTTGGCAACACAAACCAGCAAGACAGAGAAAAGGCATCAGACAGCTGACATTGAATTTTACACGCTTCTGAATGCCATCAAATATCGTTGAAAAAGGATGAAGTCCGGCGATTTGTAATAGTGTACAGCGCAGGATTTTATTTATTCGGTGACTATTGTGCAGCTAACAAACTAACATCAAGCATGGCCGGCGCTGGGAGTTACAATCAAATAGTCAATACATATGTCTGGCTGCTGTATCGTACAAGAAGGTGGGGAGAAAGCGGAACCTCCAATCATGTTCGTGATTTATTACAATATACAGGGTGATAAACCCTTGGGATATATCATTCATTCTGCTTATCTGGCGCGAGTATTATCTCGAGGGTTGGAAGGAGCTATGCAATCCAACCATGCATGCTCTTGTTAATGTGCACCAAGCCATGTAGTTCTGCAGATGAGGACGTTCAATCTATATATTTCTTTCTCCGTCAGAACATTGCAAAGGCGGTTGCAATCAATTCGCATCTTATCTGATTGATCAGTTTTCTTTCCGAGAAGTGCATGTGGCCCAAACTTCAAAGTTATTAGATTAGGTTATATTCGTCTTACAACAGAACTTTTTAATATTTCTCATTCTGGATTAGATTAGCACAAAACTTAGTTACGCGAAGTCCGCCTCTTTGCATGTGCAAATTATATTACAAAGCTCTCTTTTAGCTTGATCTATTAGTCGGTAACCACAGATGGATTCATTATAAATCATATATACACTAGTTTTCGCAAAAAAAAGCAGTATTGTGAAAACTGTGTCTACGCTAATGCTCAATTATGCTCAAATACGCTTGACTCAGAGCCGATTACTGCACTTGTGCTTACGTCTACAATCGATTCAGTAGATCGAGTGCGTCTTCGCATACAGAATTCCTATAATCGCACACAGTTTATGATAACATCGATAATTGTTCTATAGTGAAATAATTTAAGGTCATTCGCTGTTGAATGGATGTCATTGAAATCGTGCAGTGCACTCTAGAAACGCGGCATTTTTCACTTCCAGGGATAGGTTGGGTCCACATATGAAATGGGCTACACTTCCCCGTACAAGGAACACTCGGAGGTGTCCGTTCGAAAAATTGACATAATTATGAGTGTCAGATCACTTTTGGGTTAAACCAAAAAAAAATATTATTGACTCTAATCAAGAGTTTTCTTGAAGTGTGAAATTATGTAAAGCGTTTGCCAATATTATGTGGAAGTAATGACATGTATATCAGTGATTGCAGGGATTCTGATTGAGGCAATGCGTTCATTTTGTAGTGCACACAGAACGAATAATTATAATTACGAATAATATAATTATAATTTTAATTATAATTAGCATAATTATTGGAAACCGAGAGGAGTATCTGGGATGAAATAAATATTTTGGTGTTCAGGCACCCATTGCACCAGAGGCCAAACGTCTTCGCTTTCTATTCTCTCGTTTGTTTGTTGTAAACATATAATTAAAACGCCAAACGAAACAATTAATTATATAAGGTATCATCTTCATGAAAGCATTCTGAGCTTAATGTTCAGCTAAGTTTAATTCCATGTCGACATATTACGATTATGTTTCCCAGCCAAATCATGGCGTGATAATAAGGAAGAAACAGAGCTTTTCTCTTGGCAATGCATGAATTCGTTGTTTTTTTCTTCCAACGTTACAATCCAGCACGAGTGAATGATTGCATTTGTAGACAAAACATATTAAAAAAGAGCCCCCAAAGCGAAGTAAACAACACAATACGATTTTGCATTTGAGAAAGCTTGTCAGGTGACATTTTCCGATTAACCTCGTGACAGAATTAATAGACCATCAACACCATGTCTAGACATAGTTTTCTTCTTCTTTCTTTAAACGTACACGAAAACAACAATGTCATCCAACCACGCTACACAGGTCATCTTCCGGTACGGCTGCGCTCTGTCCAGGTCATGGTGACCTACACAGAGTGGGCCAAAAGTAGTCTATCTACCCCATGTTAAAAATCAAAATGCTTTTCAATGGCGCTACGCATTTTCTGAAAATGTGCTACAAAACAGATTGCAGTGTAAAAACCACGCTAAGATAAAAGAAAGAAATATTTGATATGGTTAGTTTAACATGTCATGCTGCTATTCTTGTAACTTCTATTCCAATTACATCAAGATTTATGCCAATTTATCTCAATTAATAGAGTGCACTCATCAATCCGCGATATTTCCACTTTTGGCGGCAAATGGGGCCCCGAACCATGGATAAGCTTCATTGAACGTATAATTAAGGCAACGCTCTCGTACTATTGTTTTGTTTGAGAGTGGTATTGTTGTGCCAGGGGTGTGTTTTAATAAGAGAGTTATGCGCGGTTTTCTTCATATTAAGTCCACAAATTCACATAGCTAAGATCAGAGTTATGACGAGTGCGTTTTAATAACCTACTTATGCGCGATTTCTGATCATAACTTTATGCGCACTCGAAAGTGCTCTTAAGAGTTATGCGCGGTCGATGCGCGGAAGTAACGGTTAGTACTGTTAACTATAATTAAATTGATTATGTGCACAGTATCAATCTAAATGAAATGATGTCATAACGTAGTTCAGATGCTCTTCATAACGTATCTTTGAAAGCATCCATTCAAAATCACATATTATTGTTATTAGTGTTATTATTATTTATTATCATAATATTGATACATACAGTGTTGATGAAGTTTAGCTATATTGGTGTTTTATTTCAGCCGGTGGATGTAACAGTTCCAATATAGCAATATATAAATCAATATATACTTAGTTAAATATGATGTTTGTGTTAATTACTGTTTACCTGTATGTTTCAATCAATTTGGTGTAATGAGTCGTGCTATACCTATATGGTGAATAGCTATGCATGATTGTATGAAATTAATTATTAATTGCATTAATGTCTTCCTATGCATTGCAATTGAGAGATTAAAATATATCCCCTGTAAACTCTACAATCGAATACATTTGGATAATTCCATTTATTCATTCCAGGTGTCTGCATTGCACTGATGGCGAGCTCATGCTTAAGGTCGGAACTATTATGCAAATAAATCATGACTTGTGCAATACTCTTCAATATTTGACGATTGCATAGATGATCGTGATGTCGAAGTACCACAATTAAACTGAAGTTGAAAGTGATGTTGGAGGTGATGATGAAGCTGTTGAAGACCTTGGGATGTGTTGCATGGTATCTCATTTATTATAATAAATATATTCACCCATTCTCCATTTTCATCCTATTTTATATACATGTAACAACTCACAACAACTTCTACAAAAAAAGGTTATTAATGACAACAAATTAGCAATAACTGCAGAGAAATATTCCAAACATAGTTTTAAAGCAAAATATAGCAAAATACACAACATGGTAAACAACGATTTTCATTGATTGCTCTCAACAGAGATGAGACTGAAAAGAGGAAAAAAGAAGCATTGATTACATCCGTACAGTAGGAGGTCAATGATATCTAATACCTTAAGCGTCCGCACTTCGCGTCTTTTTCTTCTTACATGTAGAAGAAGAACTGCATGCCACAGGAAGGGGTAGGTATTGAGGGAGGGAGGAGTAGAGGTAGGGGTAGTACTCAAATGAGCAGGTATTGGTAATCCAGAATCAAACTCCTTCAGTAGACTG
Organism: Capitella teleta; assembly: GCA_000328365.1. Lineage (NCBI taxonomy): Eukaryota > Metazoa > Annelida > Polychaeta > Capitellidae > Capitella > Capitella teleta. The sequence continues at coordinate 119,936 of KB294122.1, read as the reverse complement.
TTAAAGAGATAAATAAGAGTTGATACTTGAGAGCTATGGTGTTCATCAGTGGAAACAATTCTACACCGAGTACTAGTACAACTGATCAAACCCAAGTACTCACCCTCTATCGCTGCCATTCCAATAATTTCTGCAAATTTTGTCTCCTGTGAATTGAGAGAAGGGGCCTCATATTTCCCTCTATCAATTCCTCTTCTGGTTTGATTGAATTTTCGTGCCTAATAAGGGAATTATTGTTACGGAGCTCAATATATATTTTTTTATGTCACCTTTTGTTTGACCATGCCTTCCTCTTTCACTTTGATGTTTCTGGGTCACGATCTAGACCTGTTTGATGGAAAGGGTGAATACATCACGGAAACTCAGCCTGAGTACATACCTGAAATTGCAAGGTGTTTCCTTGCAATTTCTTTCCAGACAGTTGTTCTTGTCCGTCCGTTGATGCCTGAAAAAATGATGCTTAGCTAATAGCCATAATTTTTAGGATTTGAATTATGTTTTGTCGAAATTCTCTACAAACACTGTTGCAAAGAACTCCAAAGAATCAACATAGGACAATATTAGATGTACATGTGTATATGTATCGAACTTGTACATGTATATTTTTTATGGTTCCGTTCTTATAAAGATGTTAATAATACCTTTTTTGTTAGAAAAGGAGCTAAAAATTACCTCTGTGTTCCTCCAAAAACTGCAGCAAAACCTCCTCTTCTCGTTTCAAATTTGTTTTCTCTCCTCCACCTCCAGTGGCCAGCGGAAAGCCCTTTTTAGGCGAGCATGCAAACCACTCGGCCACTACACACCAGGAATAATTATGTGATCAAAATGATATCATCACAAGCCCTTAATAATTATATCCGTATGCCTATACGCTGAACTTATGGATCGTAATGGTATAAGTCAACTTATCGCTTCCATATAGTAACTTCGTTGATCACAATTGCATAATTTGAGCTCACGTGGCATTATAATTTCAACTTATCGTATATACGATAGGTGAAATTGACGTAAATTATGCTATGTTTCTGAGACAATTTGTGATAATCGAGTGATCCCTTCTTTTATAATTTGCTATAATTGTGTAATTCTGCTTGATATTGGATAAAATATCATGTTGATAGGTCAATTATTTGTTAATATATGAATGGACACATGTTGTCCATAAATAACTTCATTGTTTGCATACACATACTCTTCATGGGTGAATAGTGAATCTGTTTTAAAATTAACGTTGCTTCTTCTGAAGGCAAACCCGAATAGCGACCTCCATTCCGAAATTAAACTCGTTTCTACCTTGGATATTTCCTTTGTTTCTTTCTCCACAACAAAAATTGTAGACGGAAGTTGAAAGATAAGCGGCGAAAGAAAAAGGGAATCAGAGGCCTTGAATGTTTTCCTTGTTTTGAAAGCCTCCTAGTGACATCTCCACCCTCCCCTCCCTCTTTATCCTAGCTGCGAGCATTAGATCGAGATCTGAGATAGGAAGAAAGTAATTTAACGATAAATGATACGTGCTCTGATAAATGATTACCTGCATCACAAGGGGCTATGCTGAGTATACGCTGAATGCACATTTCGACAGCATCACAGAGGAATTTGACTCAAGAGGACGCACTGGATTAGCAATACAATCACTTTGCGTCACGATGTGATGCCCCATCACGAATCGAGTCTCATTCGCATGATTTCTTACACTCTAAACAGAATGGTGAAATGTTGGCTTGGGTTGAGCACATTGAATTTGAGATACATGACTCTTCTAGTTCAACAACTTAATTATTACGTGCTGCATCTGAGCAAAAACTAATAACTTGATTACCGCTGATAAAATTAATCTTATCATCGTCATTGTGTCCTTTCATTTGCCCTTAACGTGTCGTGGTTACCATAACAACCGATGAAGGTGTCCTATCGAATACTGTGGGGCGTTGGTCAAAAGCAGTGAAATGCGAACTGGTTAGCAGATAAAAGATTATTTCTAATAAACTCAAATGGATTGACAATTCTCAGGCCATTTAGACTGACCTGACCTCAATATGGATCATTTCCGGTAACTTGTATTGGTGATTTCTTCAAGTTTCATTTAAAGTTTTTTATTCTCTTCGTGTTTCTCTTTCTGATGCTTACGCGTTTAATGAGGATACTCAGATATAATTTCTCACAATAAATGATGCTGTTGATGATAATGACGACGACGATGATGATGATTATTATCATTTGAGGATTAACCGAGCAACAATGAACACGTTAAAACATTCACACCCAGATGTTACCTTTGCTCAGGTTAGTGTATACCAGAATAATGGCACGGAAACCATATACCTAGGCTGCATCTCATTAAAATGTAACCTGTCGGTTAATTGTTTACGTGCCACCTAGTATAATCAATAGGATTAATAATTATTAGAAGGTAAGCCTTAGTGTTATTACACAGAAATACATTTATGAGATTCACTTGGTTTAAAGCATTTTTGTTCCTCTTTTTTTTCGCCAACAACTGAAAACATTTACTTTGAGTTGAATGCCTCAGCAACCCGAAATCACGAGATTCGAATAAACGAAATTTGAGCTGAATTCACCATTATGTGTGGGGGATGGCCATCATGTGTGGGAATCATCATTAGTCCAGTGTGGTATATTGACCTCCTACCCAACCCCGAAGGGTGCAAATTAGGGATGAACATGACAATGGTGATTCACCTCAAGATACACCGATCTATTCAACAGAAAGATAGTCATCACAATTGATGCTTCACGTGACTGTATTGTCGTCTTTGTGGGTCGCTGAGGTCAACTGATTGGTGATTTATTCGAATTGCATTTCTTGAATTCAATTGGTTAGACAACATTGAACGCACAATTATGGACAACAAACAAATATTACAGGAACGATCCTCATTAGATATCACACCCGTTTGCTATTGTTTAGGACACTAGATGGCCGTCAGCTTCGCCTGGGATGACATCAAATGACACGATTGACATGACACTCATTACTAGTATTTCAACCATGAGGTAATTAATTGTTTTGTTAGGGCATAATAACGATAAATGCCTTGTTGAATAAGGTTATATTTAAAAATTCTGCCTTTGTCAAAGTTGTCTTAAATTAATTTATCATCAACGATCTTTTGACAATGTTTACTTTGGTGCACTTGAATAATATTTATCCCTTTTCTGCCAGGCATTCGTCGTTGTATTATATTCTGCTCATTATCTCTCGATATTTCCCAATTGTTTTGCGTCATTAAATAAAATCTCCATCTGATAACGTTGACATATACAAGTTCACAATAATCACACACTCTTTAGCGCCAGCTTGATTGACGATCAGTCGAAAGTTCTTCGACGCATTTTAATCGTATTTCTCTAAACGAGGTATCGTGTTGGGTTAATTGAAAACTTATTTGAAATGTGGTATCTCTTGGAAACAGATTAGATGCACTAATGTTCCATCAAAACTTCCAGTGTGCGAGCACATTTTCTTACCTGTTGACCGGCTGTAGGCCTGAACATGTCTGGAGAACCTTCATAATCAGTGTTATAGCTTCAATTTTGTCACAGTAAAAGGTCAAGAAAACAGATTAATTGCCTTCACTTGAGGTCTACAATCCTCAGTGTTGGTGTCAGGTGCCATTCATGTCATCTGAGAACATCGCAAATTGCAAAGGAGGCCAAGATGCAAGAATGTGCCCTATTTTCCGCAATTGTATTATATTTAGCGTCATCTAGCTTTAGGGAATGCCTGAGGCGTTCCCATTAAAGCATGCTATAGCATATTCCGTGCATTATATTTAATGGCATTCCCGTATTTAGGGTGCCCACACGCTGCCCACACGCTGCCCATGCAGTATATTCAATGCCACTCTGTGACATTTGCTTCTCTCCGGATTTTGAGCGGCAAGCATGCAATGAACAAAGAATTGAAGGTTAAGCCCAGTGATACCGAGTGTTATTCTATAGATCAGTGGCAATACACTGACCCTTTAGCTTTAAATATTCAAAAACCTCATTGGAGCAGCCCTCCGTTGACGATTAAAATTGATCTCATAATATTTTTATGTATACTTAAGAGAAAAAAAAAAAAGTTAAATTTTATCCTTAAGTTTCCAGCGGATATCGGATATCGGATCAGCAGTACCGCGCATCCCTAATAACAAATATACACCGCGATTACCAATACTACAAAAGCACATGTTGTTGGGGAAGCTGACCAGCCATTTGTATGCGTGTAACGGGACCACTCGATCATCCTCAGGCCAATGAGGACCATTTTGTCGCCAATGACGCGAATAGCACCGCTTTGTAAGGAATCCCGTGAAAATGACAGAGTATCTGAGTGGATTTCTTTCACGGTGAGTGACAGCATTTCCTGACAGAACTTGATGCTAAAGAATACTGAATGCTGAAAAATAGACCATGCAATGAGGAGGGCGTTAAAGGCATGCCATATCAATCGGCAGATAACGACGTTTGAGGGCACAGGTATCATATTTTATTGGGAGCACCATCGGTTGGTGCTCCTCTGTGAACTTTGCTAACAACGAGAGCGTCCTTGGCCGCCAGAATGTGCACTAACCGTAATCATTCAATATTTTCACCGGGTTTATCTAAGAACGTGGGCATTCGTGTTCTTTAACGAAGTGATGAATTATATGTTAAGTGGATGATCTGGTTGAATACGAATATAACACAAAATTAATTTCCGCCACGTACTGGTTTATCGGGAAATACACGTGAGAATCCTAAATGTGTTAAGTGAACACAGAAGAAGAAAACTTCAGATTCCTTCACACGTGCAAGACATTCCTCATGATCAAGTGCATGATTGTGAGAATCCTAAAATGTGTAAAGTGAACACAGAAGTAAATCTGGTCCAAGCATTCATTGCAGCAAGGTAAGAAAGACCTTTCCTCTGGACATGAACAAATGACGAGTGGGATGCGCCGCTGCATGCATTGTCACGATGACACCAAGGATGCACACATTTATGATACTATAGTCTCAGGGCAGCGTCATTAGCCCCCTGTTCGCAGCAACGAATCCTTAAAAAAATCTTAACTTATTTGTAAGGTTGTTGTTCATGGCGAGGCACTTGGATACATATACAGGGCATGTGGAGGATTTATAACCCGTCCAGAAACATCCATTCCTCATCTGCAACACTGGGGTGTAAGCCACCATATCACCGACGACACACAGGCGAGGTTGTTTTATTTTTCCAGGTGCAGCCAGGGCGACAGTCGTTCTCCCTAACCCTTGCATGGCGCAACCCCTTGGTCGCTTACCTTTTAACACTTGCGCGGCCTACATCGTTTTAACCGAAAGCGTAAAGTGTAGTGTTGCCTAGCGCAGCTGCTGATCCGCCTCATTGACGAGGTCGTCCATGACAGTTCGTCATTTCTCAAGGCAGTGGCTGCAGCAAAATCACATTCTTTAGGCTTACCTACTGTGGAAGGAAACCTATACACTATAATGGCGAGGCATGAGATCTTCTCTTAAGTCAAGCTGTCCGATCCCCAAGTGCAATATGAATGGTAATTATATATGTAGGTAATTATAAATATGGATTCTGTCCTTCGAAACCACAACGTCCGGAAGCAAGGATAAACATTGATAAATGTACAAGACAAAGAAATACTAGAATATCATGACACATCATGAAGATAGAACACCAGGAGAAATACTGGAGTATATATGAAACCGCGAAGAGAGTAAGGAGAGACCATTAAATTACCCGGGAAATCCACTTTTATCAATTAATTAGATACTCATCCCGTGTAGTGGACTACACCCCACCTGACGCCTGGGGTTGCATTGTTGTCGTACAATGCCGACGAGCCCGCTCAATAATTATATACTGCGTTTTCATTGAGTTCACCTCGTTTGCACTGACTGGAATTGCTCGATGGTGCTCTTTGCAAATGGCTCGATCTTGGCAGACCAGTAAACCTTCTTTCTGCCTGTTCTTTTATGGGGTAGGTTCCTGCGCTGTTCTCATGATGTAGTGTTCTCCATGACCATACTAATATTTGGATGTTGTGCCATATTTTAATTAATATTACAATGCTCATGGGTATTCACTTTTGCCACGTAAAATTACCGATGCGTACTGATCTGCTTAGTAGTGCCTTTAGAGCCACACGCTAAGCGGCTATAAGGCTAATTTGCAAACTCCCTTCTATTGTTATTTCGTCATACGTTTATAACTAGTTCCGTAGAGAGATAAAGAAATATTTAAAGATTATAATTAATGATTATTGGCATGAATGGTGGCTGTGAGGATGACTATGATAGTAGTATGTCACACGTTTCCATGATGACAGGTGTGGGATATAGGGATTGCCGAAGTAAAATTTCCAAAGAGTAAAAATTATATTATTACCCTGGAACCACTCTCCTCTGTTCATTTGTTTTTAATGTTCAGTGCAGCTTTTGTACCTGTACTATGTGATATTATGTTGATTGACCTTTCAGTGGCCCGCTTTCTGGTAAATTGACGATGATATGATTGCAACAATTTGCAAGCAACACTTTTGACATTTACACAGGACAATCTGATTAAGTTCAAAGCTACTCAGCAAAAACATTGAAAAAAATACGAATAAAGGGTTGCATATCTTGTGGGAAAAAGATGTTATGTAAATTGACAATTTATATGCCTGCATGCACGGACTGCTTGACAGATGAGGATTTTCTTCACTCAGACATCTGAACTTTGCAAATAGGAGCAATGCATTTGGCGCATTAATTGTCTCATAAAAAAAAAGACAAAATGCAAATTACATACGTTTTCACAGGGATGCAATTTTATTGTAACAAATAGATCTATGTGCGTGTAATCATTACTTTGACAGCGTATTGCGTAAGAGTAGGGGGAAACCCGGTCCGGGCTTCTGTTCTGGCGCCCGTATCACCCAAATGGGTTGGACGGAGCCGTAAAACCCCTCCACGCCTCATGCTTCATTGCGTTTTGACATGAACTATAATTATAGGATATATTGGAAAGCTAAGTAAATTTTAACGACGATATTTTTTTTCCACAAAGTAAAGCAAAGTGAAAATGAATATAAACATAATTATGGTAGTTTAGCTACTACACATGCCAAATATCATCGTATTTTTCTTCAATTCTCCTCGTTGCAGCGCTTGTGTGCCATACGCATGGTCATCTTGAATGTATCAATTAGCACCTTAGTCGTTAATCACCGCTGTGAGCCAGGCACCGGCAGCTCGGACACTGCTTGGGTGGGCATTCCTTAGATTCCATGTTGTACTAATATAATCGCCAGTCCCTTCTGGACTCCGTCTCTGTGTTCACGGCCCGCTAGGCATTGATTAACCATGTTATATAACCATACACCTGAAGGGTAAGCCCTACACACGGTTACAATATGAACTTGCTGAAATTTCATCGCATCTAATCTTGCTAGCATAATACAAACCAGAGATAGCACCTCATCTGTGGTGTACGAAGTAATGCCGTACGTAATATTAAATACTATTGGCAGTAGATTTGCTTTCATACAAAGTATTTCTTTTTTTTTTTCAATCTTCAATAATCAACCAAAGACAAGAGCAAAACAAGAGCAAATACATAGCTCATTTGCATATCTTATTTAAATATTCATTACTCATCTTTGCTTGATTCCATTGCTGGTCCAAAATACACCGTGGATGGCATCAGAGATAGCCTTGTAAAAATGTCTTCAGAGTACGTACGTGGCTTCCTTGTTTAACTTCATGAGACTGAATTGTGTTACGACGCCCACTCACACAATCCATCAGATCACAATGCAGAAGAGAAGTCTGTTGTGTTTATGCAAAAAGCCATCTTTTCATTTAGGTTCTTTTCAACAACACAAGATTGATGTCATTTACTTCAAGAAATATCACAATAACATGGAAGATGAATTTAGTTTAGTCATGTTTAATCAACCTAGCAAAGTTAATATCTATCTACCTTTCAAAGTAATTTTTTAATTAATTTATTTCATGAGATATGTGCACAAGTGGTGTACGAGTTCAAAATATTCATACAAGAAAGAACGAGAGGGAGCAAAAAAAAAAAAAAAAAAAAAAAAAAAACAACATCAGCAGCAAACATACAGACACTTAAAGTGACATGTTATAAACAGCTCTAGTGTACAGCTGCAAAGCTTTAGTCACAGCATGATGAATTTAAGAGGAAGTTGAACTCCTCCCTCGTCCACCCATTAGTGATAAATCCGCTGCTATCTCGCAGACGGATAAGATTTCTTAATAAGTCACCTATTTGTTGGGTTGTGTTATCAATAGAAAAATTTGAGCGGGAGAAGAAATCCTCACATGAGACCGTTCTTCGGTATACTAAGCTCTGTGCAAAAATGAACAATATTAGAACTCAGGACAGAGGAACTCTCACTGATCGCTGGATAAAAACAAGTACGTGTACATATATTTTCAGTTTAATAAATTTAAAGATGACAATGTGTGCGTCTTGGTAAATTTAAAAGCCGTGAGAGACACTTCCTCCCCCACAAGTGCATAGCTTCAAAATTTATACTATTAAGCCGTCAATAAAAGTGAATTCATATAGGCAAACCGACCGGCTCAGTGACCATGAGAATTATAGGTACAACAACATATAGATTCATGATAAAACAAAACAAAACAAGAAATACACCCATTTAGGTGTAGGCATAATTAGATGCGAGTAACATATCACGGCCTTCTGTTTTTGCTGCATGATGAAGCGACGAACTTTCACATTCTTTGGCCAAGGAAAATCTGCGAGTAGACGCGCTTAAGGCAGGATATTGATTAACTGATGTCCACTCGTAATTTCATCGACATACGCCAGTAAAATGACATACTAAATTTATTATGAATTGAAACCTTGTCTAACCAGCTAGTTCCTGCATTCAGTAGCATTAGTGGTATCAATATGAAATTTATCAACGACACATATGACGTGATGTCCCGCTAAGCTTCTTTTCAACTTAAATCACAGTCCGACAACATGTGAATATGCATCGTCCTCGAACACTGATTCTCTTTTATCAATACAAGTGTGCTTGCATGTCGGAACCTATTCTGAAGGCGGAGATCGTGCTAGCGGTAGCACAGCATTCACAGAAGCCTCTTGAACATTTGACATCAGTAAAGCCGTCTATTTCCCGATTATTATCCGTTGCAATTGCCGCAAATAGTTTGCCCCAATTAACCTCCAGTTAATAATGATTGTGCTCCACTATTCAGCGCATCCACGGAAGAGACTCGTTTCCTTGCATGTGAGCTACATTATAACAAGGGTCAAGAATTGGGCTTTCACTGAAGATGTAAGATCATTCAAGGTCGAGGGAAGCCGCTCCTGCCATGCGGTACTCCCATTCTGCTTCCGCTTAGCGGACTAACATAGAAACGAACACTCGCAGCGCATGCAACTAAGTCATTACTGCTGTCTCAAATGAAGCGATCACTGTTTCATCAGGTGAGCGAGGAAATGAAATCGTCTGTTCACAGGTGCAGCATGTGTGCTCCTCGGATGCACATCTTCCCTGCGATGACCGTAATCACCAATGATCCATGTCTTTGATGGACCAGTATAACACTGCATTTGGTAGCCGGGCAAAACAAACCTATACACGCCATGCGCTTTCTCTGTTGTTGCTCAAACGGGTGTCACAAGAGAGACTATTTTTGTAACACCCGTTTAACTGACAGAGCCATTCGGATAAGTCCGAACTCTATTTTTCAAGCACTGCACGAGGCATCTGTGAGCGGTGCTTGGAGGTGATAAGGGCGTGGAAGTGAACCGTCCGTGGAATGTCCCTCCTCACTTGGGGACTGGCAAAATTGTAGAGCTCATAAAGTCAGCAGTCAAAGCACTGTGCTATTTTAGTCGAACACCAGAACTGCTAGGTTGGAGGATTATCTGACCCTGCTTCCTGTAATCTATGGCCAGAGGGTCGTTACACTAATAAAGCTTATCTTACATTTCTTAATTTTTATCTGACATCAAAGGGGTTAATATGAATTACATAATGATACCATTGTATCATTATAGATTTAACCAAGCTCATTTTCCTGGCAAATTTCTTATTAAAGCGCGAATTGCTAAGACGAGACATTTTTTTTTTCACCACCGGAAAGGAATCTCTTGTCTTTCAATTCATTCCTGCGGGAACTGCGTAGAAATCATCTGGCCCCCGTTAGTCCTGAATCCCATTTGTTGGGCTCACTTGCATGGATAAAAGTATTGCAGTATCTCAAAGTGTTTGTGCAATAGATATTGTGCATTTAGGAACTAGCGACAACCATACGTTCACTTTGTAATTACTACGTGTTCTGCACTTTCATTCACACAATTGCTTTTTCTGTTGTTTGATGTTCAGGTTATACAATTCTGAGATGCCTCAGAGATAACAATCCTCCCACGTGTTTTCAGCAAGTGCAATTAACGGCTGGAACTTTTGTGTGAGAAAGAGTCCATCCATCGACGTTTCTTGCTTTTGTAATAGAGAAGAGCTTTCCGATAACTGTAATTATTATGGCTGTATTATATGCAATGATAAGAACAAGGAGTAGCCGAGAAGTTGAGCAACCTGCCTTATTCAGTGATATGTTCTGGAGCGAACAGAGTACTCTTTAATTGAACAGCAGTACTCAACAAATCGACATGAAACAACCCGTGAGAATTAAATTTCAATACTTTATTTGAGTATACTTATACTGAGTATACTGCAATATACTTAGCACACGTGTCGTGTGCCGTCGTTACTGTGTGCCTACGAGGGTTGGTTAGTTGATAAGAGTGCCCGGAGACTGCCGAATTAGATTGTGTAGGATCCTGTAACCGGTGGATTACTTCATAAAATACGACGGAAGTTTCCGTGGAGGCAATCTGGACGAAGCGTCAAAGGGTCCTCGTCCCTCGATGGACAAATATGCGGTACCAGGATAAAAGCCATTCAGGTTGCTTCCTGTGTTTTATTCGCTCGCCATCCATCTCTCTCAGGAAACGCTCTCCGATGCATGCTGATGCGCGACTGGCTGGCCATCCGTCTCTGTCCGATTGTTTGCCTATGTTCACCGTAAGCACTGCAATTATTCGATGATCACTTCAATCCGTTTCCATGGCAAAGCTACATTTGATGAGCTCCACAAAGAGCGAGTTTGCATCGGTTTTATTTGGTGCTCACCGGTTGTAATGACGTCACAACAATTGCACGCAATCTGCAATGGAATAGTGGGCGCTGCTTAGAAAGCTCCGCAAGATAACAAATGTTTATGTTCACTTCCGCACTCACAAATCAGTCAGTCTACCGCAGAGACTAAAAATGTGTGCAGTATTCTCATAGTTCATAGCATATCCGTGACCCTCCCGGAGGAATTAAAGCAGTTGACCAAACTCTTGGCTTGGGTCATACAAGTATATCAGCTTTGAGATGTTTGTAATCATGGTTGTACCGTATTTGGTTCGCATTTCATATAATAGGTCCACTTACGCTAAAATTTCGATTTTATTCACCGTGGTGCAATTAAAAGAGTCCACACGGACACGATATGACCCATCACAAGGATCCTGAATCGATCACTTGAGGCAGGAGTGTTCCCGGAATCTTTTAAGCGAGCCATTGTCCAACCGCTTCTGAAGAAGTCGTTGCTCGACCGATCAGTTGAAAAGCTACCGGTCAGTGTCAAACCTTCCATTTGTGTCAAAAGTGATCAAAAATTAACTACTGGAACCCATGCAGTCTGCGTACAGAGCGGGGCATAGCACGGAAACTGCGCTCATCTGCATCCAGACCGATAGCCTATGCGCCCTTGGCGAGAGGAATGCAGTGTTGTTAGTGCTTTTAGATCTCTCCGCTGCGTTCGACACTGTCGACTATGCCAAAGTTCTCCTAACGCTTGAGACACTCGGTGTCCATGGATCTGCTTTAGACTGGTTCCACTCTTATTTAACAGGCAGGAACCAAGTGACTTGTGTGCGATCAGAGAAATCAGAGCTAGCTCCTCTCTCCTGCGGTGTCCTTCAAGGGAGTGTTCTCGGATCTATTCTCTTCGTAATATCTCTCGCTTGTGCTTATTGGTTGGTGGCTGCAAACTCGAGCTATCGCCTAAAGCGAGGAATCTTGGAGTCATCATTAACCATCATGCCACTATGAACGACCAGATCTCATCGGAGTGTCGCTCTATCTACATGCAACTGCGCTGCCTGTCAATCATATTGTCAATCGCGAAGCCCTCGCGGCACTCGACCATGCTTTCATGACATCCAAACTGGACTATTGTAATTCCCTCTACATTGGAATCCCACAGTGCTAACTCATTAGGCAGCAACGAGTACAGAATTGTGCGCGAGTCGATCTGCTCACAGGTGCCAACCGTCGCGACCACATTTCCCCCATTCTGTGAACGCTACATTGGCTCCCAGTGGAGCAGCGCATACACTTCAAGGTCTGCCTGCTGATATACAAAGCCGTAACTGGTGACGCATCGCAGTGCCTGTGCGACTTAGTTCATGTAAATGTGCCAAATCGAGCACTTTGATCCAGTCAGGAACTACATCTCCGCGTTCCATTCACTCGGTCTCACATCGTCAAAACCTCATGTTTTAGTTATATTGGACCCTTCCTTTTTAATTCTTTGCCCCCACATGTCAAGCATGCACGGACTGTTGATTTTTGTTTAAACATCTCAAGACCAACCTTTTTCCTTTTATGTAATTTAATCTCGAATATTGTATCAGCGTTCAGAGCAAGTATTTGGATATTACGTTATAGAAAAAAAAATTCATTCATTCATTCATTCATTCATCATACTATTTTATGTTTGTACGTTCACATTTGCGGATACGACTGTGTGAAATTTGTCTGTACGCATTCAGATGGATCGCCTGTTTGCCCGCAGAGCCCTGAATCACGGCATCATTAAAGTGACAGTCGGTTGAATTCATAATAGCAACATTTCTCCCAATCGCATTGCAACAAGGCACCCAAGCGTATCCTTTGATATTAACAAATGAAATGTCCTCATTTCAATAATTCAATAATGTGATTTCATCTGCTCGCCTATGAGAGGATGAGAGGGTGAGAATCGTCCCAGCAACAGTCACGGAATCTTCTTTGCAGCCTCTTCTGACCTTGGCGCCCACCTGCGGAAACAGGCACGGCATCTCACTCACACGAGGAGCCGCAGATATATCAGAATCGAAGTACAATTCTGTGCCATTTCAGTCAATTAAAAGCCTATCGAATTGTCAATCCCAATGAGAGAGATTTATTTTTGGAGAGAGATAGGTTTGTTTTATTTTATAGAGATAGCAGTCACAAACCGAAATATATATAATTATAATACCGACATCCTATACTACCTTTAATGCTCGGTGCGCCATATAGAATAATTTGATAACACGAATAATTATTAATAAATGCTATTTGAGAAGAGAATTTTACGGATTCGTTTTTTGAAGACTTGGAGAGAAAAATTGAAAGTGAAATGAGATAAGGAGATGAGTTTATTCCACCGAGTGACACAGCTGTCAATGAGAGTATGATGACCAATAGCTGTTCCAAAGAGAGGAATTTGGATGTGAGAGCCCTAACGGGTAGTAACGGTGGTATAGTTGGAACGGAATGAAAATAATAGTATAGGAAGAGAGCCATGGGATATTGTATAAAGTGTTAAAAAGAGGGAATAGGTATATATATTTGGCCGATTTCAATGGTTTCAAATTGTTGGAGAAGATTCAGAACGAGGATGGGCATTGAGAATGATGCGACAACAAAGTTTTTGTGCTTTAATCAGTGAGTTGAGGTGGCATCGGGCTGCTTTTCTCCACACGTCAATACAGTAGAATAGATAGGGACAGACAAAAGCGTAATATAATGTTTTTAGTGTAGAAACTTCAAGGAGATATTTGATTTTTGAAATGGCACCGATACTTTTTGATATTTTTCTCTTTATCATTGCGATATGTTGGTCCCAACGGAGTTTTGGATCGATTTTAATTCCTAAAAACATGGTAGATTTTTCTGTTTCTATTGGGTTTGAGGCTATGAGCACTGGGGAGGTTGGCAGAGGGCGGCTGGAGGTGAAGTGCATCACATGGGTTTTTTCTTATTTTAAGATAATTTATTAGCACAAAACCATTTGTGCAGTTTAGAAAGTTCAGTGTTTATTCGAAAAACAGTTCTGTCGACATCTCTGTCGCTCAGAAAGAGATTGGTGACGTCAGCAAAGAACACAAATTTCATGTCAGCGGAACAGTGGGTGATATCATTTATATACAACAAAAATAGTAGAGCGGATAGAGTAGAGCCTTGGGGGACACCACAAGAGATCCCAGACGTTTGTGATACCTTGTAGTGCACGAAAGTGTATTGTTTCCGGTTGTATAAGAAATCAGCTATCCATGTGTTGAGGGAACTACGAATACCATATGCATGAAGCTTTGCAAGTAGAATTTAGTGATCTAGGGTGTCAAACGCTTTCGATAAGTCAAGAGATACAGACACGAAATGTTCCTTGTGTTCAAGTGCATTGATGATGCTGTTGACTATAAGTAATTAAGAGCGTGTGGGCCCACATCTGCCACAATTCTTTCCAGGCAATTTGATTGATCTTCCTGCATCTATTAATTACAATATCGAGCGTCAAACTTCTTTTCTTCTTCATCTCTTCTTTCATGTCTATCTTTCTCCGAATTTCTGACCACCTTCGGCATCCTCACAAAATCGCAGATGCTCAATTGATCATAAAATAAATATGCTGTAGTCGAATGCATGTACTGCTTTATTCATATTAAAAGTTAAGCATGCAAACCCTTCGAGGTTTCATCATAATATATTTTCCATTGTGCTTGTGAATGACAAAAACAAAATAAAGATATACAACAATGTTTCGCATACTAAAGTTTCATTGGTTCATAAATGCTATTTTTGCTAAATCGACATTCCAGGAAATCTCATTTACTTTTGTTCAGTTTTCATTTATCCGCCCTCTCATAAAACATTTCACGACAAACGACTGCTGAGAATGGTTTTATTACATTTACTGATATTGTCTTGGCGTCGTTGTGAGTTTTCCTGTGATCGATCACATGCCTGATACAGACTTTACAGCTGGGAATTCGGATTCGTTGCTCTCGATTAGGGCAAACTTGGCCAAATAGATCTGGGTAGAACCCTAGCTGGCACCCACGAATCTAAAATTATAACCACTTTTAAAATATATTGTCTCCGTATATAATCGTTGGGTGGGGTAATGACCCATGTTACTTAACCATTTTCGAAGGTATTAGTTAGTGACTTGTCAACTTTTTTTGTATGCTAATTTGACTAGTTTCGAAATTTAGCCCAAGCTTTATGAACGTATGAAATATTCTTTGCTCGAACTGCGCAGTCAAAGCAATACCCTGGGCAACTTATCCGACCAATTGTCGTATATTACCCGCATCCTGGGCGCTGCCGTTAAGAGACCGGTGGGAAAATTCCGCAATCCCATTCGCCTCGAGATGATAGCTGTTGTCTGAGGTAGTTTTGTATGGCAAATCCCAATGAAATAACGTATGTCAGTCAGAGTTCGATCGGATGTAATTTCTAGGGCCAACTCAGAACGTGCCACTATGAATGAAGGCATGTGCACACGTGGAGCGGCCGTGATGTTTGCCAAAGGCAACACTTCCGGTCACCGAATCGTTCTATTCTTCATTATCAACAGACATAAGTAATGCACTTGACTCATGAAGCTGCCCTACTGTGAATGTTTATGCTCAAAGTGGTGTGAATGCAAAAATACCAAAAGTGTGTCATAGCAAACCTAGTTTAGTTTTGTTTAAAGTGTGGGTTAGCTAAGCTAAAACTCAGGGGTTAACCTACTCTAAGCGATCGGATTTGGCATTGGATTTTGTTGTTCTTCAGCAACAAAATTTGCCCAGATTATAATGAATGTACATTAAAATTTGGATTTTGTACGCGCAGCGAAACATAAAAATCTGCCTGAAAGGAGTACAAAAAGGAACGAATAATCAGCATTAATATGCAGAGACAAAAAGACCCAATGATTGCAGGAGAGTTCAAAGCAAAGATAGGTGGTAAATTCAGCACAATACTACTTTTACAAGAATAAATTAAATTTACCACATTGAAGTCCAATGGAGTCATAATGGACACCACATAAAAGGTCCCTCGAAAACATTAAAAAGAGTCATGCCATGGGTTACAAATGATATCGTAGACATCTGTGATAGGTGAAGAAAACTGAAAACCAGGACAACAATGGAAGACAAAGAAGAACATGCAAATATGAATAACATCAGGAAAAGCGTTAATCTAGCCAAAGAAAAAGGGTTCGAGGATCAGCACAAGGGAAATAAAAATACAGCCTTCATAGAAACAAGTAAAAAAATACTTCCAAAGGATCAAGGAACTCACAAATGAGCAGAGGAGTGGCGCGACCACAATTGTAAACAATTGATCGTACCTCGTGGGTATATGACTGTTTTGCGGGTAATATTGCACTCGTTTGGCGCTTAAGCCCCTGATCAAGTGATAACCCCTAACACCAATGAACCGACTATGTATATGCGATTATTAAAGTGCTCACACCTTCATGCATTGAACACAATATTCGCATATCGTGATCATGTGATGGATGCCAGAGGGGTACACATCGGCCTTCAGAACTGAGACATCCTCTCGTGCAGTCAGGAGTTCTAGGATCTGTTCGCGTGGCTCTTGCTAAGAGGATCAGGGAATTCTGGCGAACATCTCCAAGGTCTGGCTGACATAGAACACGCGCTGACCTTCTTTAATTGATACTTTCTTTGTTTAAGCTCGGCGGATAGCAAAGAAACATCACAGCAATCTAGCGATGTTGTATATGTGTTTCTTTATATCGAAGCGGAAATTTCATAATAAAGAGGTAGTGTTCACTAGTATATGTAGCAAGAGAAAATTGCATAAGGTATTATGCCTAACAGAATTGCATACTGTGAGGGAACGAACGATTTCATGCAAGAGATACCCGATGCGAGAACGAACAGGAATCATTTCATCCGAAGACAAATTATTGTGCTAATGAAAATGTGATTCTGGAAATTGTCCTAAAACAGAGCAAATGGCAGAATGAGTGATGATAATCAAATGCGGGCAGCTTTTATTCGGAGAACAAAACACGGGTATTTTATACTCGTTTCGAATATTTTTTCGTTCTAAAAAAAGAACAGAAAATAATGATAGCTTGTCCTGGAAAATGTCCATAGAATTAGCTTGCTCTGTCATCCGACTCTGACAGATGGTGCCGCGCTTGCGATCGCAGAGAAATCCAATCATGAGGTTTATTTCTTCTGAGACACCCTGAAACATCACAGCGATGAGAAATGCATGATATGCAAGTTTTGTAACATTACTAATGCATGACATCGTGCAATGATCATTCATAGGTCTTTCTCGTAATTTTTTTCTTCTCCAAATTCAAGTAAAATCATAGGATTTAAAAGGTTATCACAATTATATCTTTAGTTTAAATAAAATCTAACAAAAGGATTATTAATATGCATTCAATTGCCACACTGTTTGCCACTTAGCAATAACAATACATGCATATGGAATATTCAAAGCTCTTGAATTGTCTGCTGTCAATAATGCCATGAGGGTTCAAAAATGTCTCAACTTGATTAAGAGGAGCTGCCGGACCGGCAGGTAAAACTTAAAGGCACTTACTGAAATGGACATTTTCTTCACATCGTCATTTACCTGTATTCTTTATGATAGGAATGCGCGGATATCCGAATCTGTTACCGGTATTCGGTATACGTTATCTGATAATTATATTATGAGCTTTACTAACCTTTTCCATGCACAAGTGTTTATTTCTGAATCACTGAATGTAGTAATAACTCATAACACATGTACTGATATTATGGCTTTAATTACACCGAATAGTACCAGTTTAGTGCCACTGACTGGTGCGAAAGTCCCCTTTCGGAATACTGGCATTGCACTCAGAAAGTTGAGATACAATTTATAATCCATTGGTGTTTTTGAATCAAATCATCACGTTGTCGATCGGATTTCAAGTAACTTGATTAATTGAAACTGAATGAAAATCTCACATTATTTATCCATATGTAATGAGGAAATAAACTCAATGGGACATTTTTAGTGTAGTCCCCCCCCCGCAATATGTTTCTTATTTCCAATTATGCAGTTACCCGTAAGTCCAAAACGATTGTAATTCTTGGGTGTTGAAGCTTTCATTCAATTCAATATAATACAATTATTATGCTTTGCGTTGGTTGTAAACATGACTGGCTTTGCGCTTTCGAAAGAACCACAAGAGACCTTCGGAAAATGGTCATCATTGTCCTCTTGTGTCGATTTAATTGGCTGTTGTCTTGACACCAGGTCAATTAAATATCATTTTATTACCACTTATAAGGTGGGTATTTTCAAGAGAAATAGAACATTCAAAAAGGGAAGATTTTAAACTTCAGAAATCATCGAAATCCGAAAATGGCAAAAGAATCTCCTCAGATCATTTTTTCCTTTCCGGTTGCCTAAAGCGCTCAGAAACATCCGACTGATTTCGCGGTGGGGCGTCACAATTGTAATATCTGACGAATGACATATTTTGTAATAAAATATGTGTATTCAACAAGGCGAGGCGAGGGTGCAATATTGCGTTATTCGATCAGAGTCTTGTGTTACTTATAATAACTATAATATTATTGGTACTATGCGGACTCTATATATCTATAATATCTATATATCGGAGTGACAAGGACCGTCGTAATATGATTACATTTCGACGATCCGTGCCACTCCGACATATCGATATAATATATACTGTCCTTCAGAGGAATGGGTGTCCGATCATACTTTGTTGCCTATGCATGATGCATGATGTCGCTTTCTCTGATAGAAACCATGCTTGGTGATGTTAAAAATAACATTAATAATCTAAACGCCTCCAACCTCGAAACATTTGGCGGAATTAAAAAGTTGCATATTGCTAAAAGGAATAACTGATGCTCTTGAGTCTCACAGAAGGCAAAATTGCAATTAAAAGCCAAGCTAATGAATTGGTTTAAATGGGTAGAGAATTAGCAACAG
Organism: Capitella teleta; assembly: GCA_000328365.1. Classification (NCBI taxonomy): domain Eukaryota; kingdom Metazoa; phylum Annelida; class Polychaeta; family Capitellidae; genus Capitella; species Capitella teleta. Next base: position 100,833 of record KB294122.1, on the reverse strand, counting down.
AGATGCTAATTTATTATAGACGACCGACGATTTTATTTTTGGCGCTGAGATTTGCACATTGGCGCATGTTGAACACGCTCAATGAAGAACGAGGGTATCAAATTCGTTTAAGCCTAATGCCCCCAATTGAAAACTGTGAGCCATGAGACCAAACCTCGATTTCATATTATTTATATACCCTTCAGAAAATCTATTTGACATACACTTAAAATTTCAAGTAGAACACAATGTAAGTTCCTATTTCTATACCATGAACAACCAACAAATTATAGATATTATTTCGCCCAACAGGATAGGATTGTATGTGTATACGTATGCTTATTGTTGTAAGTTATAGCAATATTAGTATAGTTGTAAGCCTCGTTTGATGATATAATTTTCTAGTTTAACGTTCGCAGACAGTCGAAATAATGTCTGCAACACGACCACAAACTTGATCTGTGTCGTCACAACCTAAGTCGTCACGACCACGTTCTATGTCAAATCCACGACAGCCTCAGTGCAAGTTTACTGACTGCATGATTAACCTCTCTAGATCCGCTTTCAAAACTACTCGACACTCGTCACGGAATTGTTGCTTTTGAATTTATTTGGAACACTGACATACAATGTATAAATGTGGAAATAACGTTTTATGTGTTTATTAGTTGTTATATAAACTCTGTCTTCTTGTGATATGCCATGACGTAGTGACTCCAGGGCTACGTCAATTATGCACTAGTTGGATGGTAAGCTCCAAGCTCGTAATAACGAAGACTCAACCAATCACTTCATATTGGCTTTAATTTACTTTCAATAAAATATTCTAAAGAGGGTGTCACAAATAATAGAGTTCCAAAAGGAGTAGCTTCGTGTGTTGTTCGTACGGGACGAGTGAGCACGTGTGAGAGAGAGGTGTAGAGATGTGAAGGAATGGAGGCGTAGAGGATCAGTGTTCATGGAAAATATTCGTGTCTTATGTACTAGAACCATGGATGTGGAGCAGCCTGTGTTTCTAATAGGAAATGCAGTAGATCGGTGCCTTCCAAGTATTTGCTATCTGACATGTGCAGTGATGGATGCGCTTGCTCTCCGGTTCTTTGTTCTCGGCGAACTCCTGACCGCCAGTATTCGCTAATTGCACGTTGGCCTTCTGACTTCTCAGTATTCGCTGATTGCCTCTTGGGAGATGGAAGCAATCCCGTGCACGCGCTGCCCGAAGGTCTACGTGCATAGGTAGAGTTTATATAATCATAATTACATATGCTATAATGAAACATCGTGTGAAGTAGTTAGAAGCATCCACGTAATCTTAACATGCCACATAATTATTTCATGAAGCCTGTATTCTGATGCAGTTTTAATGAAAGATTTATGCAAATAACTATTCCATGTTTTTCATGCTTCGTGAATTGTTCCTGCATGGGTGACATCACAGGGCTTCACCACAGTGGAAACCCGCAGTACAAAGTACACTCGCTAAGTACACGTCTTGCCATATCTGCCATAACACCATTCCATAATTAACTCACCGAATTCCCAAATACAGGTGTGTGTGTGTGTGTGTGTGTGTGTGTGTGTGTGTGTGTGTGTGAGGATGTGTGCAGAATGATTTCAACACGGCGTTCCATCACTGCTTTTGTTGTGTGATATACCACGAAAGACAACGTCTAAAGGCTTGTGCAATCTTTGATGATAACAAACCATTTACTCTATTATCAAGGGTGTACATGACTTATATCCAACTGACATGACAAAACTCGGCTTATTGTCCCTGCAATAAGTGCCCCAATAATCATATAAACTATAGACTCATAATTTAATGTTCATTGCATAAGTTGGATGGTGATTGCAATGATAAGCAATGCGATTGATAATAAATAATGAAGGAATGCACACAGCAAGACAAGCATTACGTGTTATCGCATATTCTATACAAGCTTAGTAAATTATTATTATATTCGCGATTATAAATGAAGTGAAGTTATTGTTACATTGGATCTGTATGTTTTGCACCTGTAAAATAAAGCAAACTAAGCAAATGTAGTCTACACGTCCATGCACGTAAAAGGTGCATCTGAGTCCAGATTTGAAAATTACCCCAAAACGTGCAGCAAATGGACTAATTTAGCTCAGCCAAGGATTGAAGATCCAAGAATCAAGAGCTCTGTTTGCCTGGTTGGTGTGCAACTGACCAAGCAACAGGAAATGAGACATAAGTGGAAGGTTACCTGACCTTACTGAACGCTGGTACTTCCGCACATCTTCAAACTATAGCTCGCTATCTTATCAAGATTTTGCGAAACTGTCAAAACGTCTGACAGTGATTTCTGATTGCTTAGTGTGTTACCTGTGCGTCTGAAAAAGGCAAAAGCTGGAGCATAAGAAGCTCTAATGCAAAATATAAAGGTTTTGGTGGCATTGTGCCAAGTGAAAATGAGCCACATTCTGTTATTGAAAGGCACGATGCCAGAGATTGAGAGATGGTTAATTATTCGGACCTGTACCTTCTAGGAAGGCGAATCTTAGAGGCGACTTAGGGAAGGAACTCTTCAGACTTTAATCAAGGCTAAACTAAAGTAATACATTAGCCTTAGAATGATTAAGTGGCGCCGATTTGCAATTAAAAAAAAAAAGGATTACTTGGATTCGTGACTTTGAAAATTGCACTGGGATTGACCCATTTCTCAGAAACTATTGCACACAAAACTAATTCCGCGAATTCTGATCATGCGTAATTGTTCTTTTTCTTTTGTGCTTGATCGAGTCGTAAATTATTCAGATGAAGAGAGAAGCACCAGACTGATTTGCACTGTACTTGTCGTAAAGAAGCTACGTGAGACGTTAAGGTACAGATCATGCACATTGGACCATATCTTAATTCACATAATTGACAGCTCTGATCTTCATCTGGGACTTTGGTGTTGATTAGGTAATAGCCCAGATTGAGCCACATGGAATTTACCAGGCTTCACGCTAATAGCATCACGTGATCTCAATTCGCTATAGCTGCATGCTCAATCCTTTGATTTGATCCACTTATTTGGTATTAGAATTAGTGCCTGGGGTATCACATGACTATATTTCTCCCCGGGTTAATCGCCTTTGGGCCTGTTAAAACATTAGTATAAAAAGCAGTATCACAATAAATAAATCGTACTGCTCAAGCTTTCTAGAATACATTGAAATACATTATACATTATGAAATTATTATTCATGTCCACCAGAATCCCAATAACGTGTGACTGCAATAAAGCATGGTTGCATTGCAAACATGCATGCACCCTAAACCCTGCTATATGTTTTTCTCACACTGTAATTCCTTGTACGGATTTACTGACTCACCTGACAAAAACTAGGATTATTTCATTTGAGGCAGCAGTAATGACTTAGTTGCATGCGTTGTTTGCGTGTGTTCCTTCCGCTGTTTGTTCTATAAAGCGGAAGTTGAATGGAGGTTAAGCATGGCATCAAAAGTCTTCTTAACCTTCAACGATCTTACACCTTCAATAAAAGAGGAAAATTTGACCACAATAATATGCAATTACTATATTATATTTTTGTTGCGGTTCCCATGCAATGAAGAATACTTCCACTTTAGATTAATGTATATCCAATATTTATTTTGGTCATCGCAGTCTCGATGCTCACTAATTTATCGATGAAGTTTCAAGTCAATTGTCAGGTCAAATTATGAGTAACTAAAACATGTAGGCTTTATTTGCTATCAAATGGTGAACGCAGTATAACTATTGCAAACGTGTTAGCGGTAACCGTGATTCTAGTTCAATTAGGTCACACACATAATATTATTAGCTCATTCCTGTCGAGGGTTCTCTTTCATATCCAGGCATGAAAGGGAGTGACTTTCTTGAGACAAATACTCAGCAGGACAATTGCGCTCACCTGATTCCAAAGGCACGTGGGTGAAACGTTTTAAATGTCAGAATAAATCTCGTGACTAATAGATATTTAGGTCTGGATATTTGTCTGTCTGGATATTTATCATAACACATGACTTCATGCTCGAAAAGACACAAACCAGGACGAATTAACAAAAATGCGCAGATAACTGAGACAAGCCGCTTGTGCAATCAGAAGTTTAAGATCTGTGAATTTGCCTTCATCTGGTATAAGAGAATTAAGGACTCTGGTGGGAAGATCTCCAAATCTGACCTGGGTACAGCACACGCGCTGAATTGACCTCTTTTATAGAAACCGAATCTCGGTGATGGCTGAAATTTTCTAAATTCCAGGTCCCGAAAAGTTGCGTATTTCGCTTCAATGTAACATATTCTGATACCGTTTCCTTTTGCAGAGCATAAATAGACTATAAATCATTCAAGAAGGAGAAAACAAGCCCACGTGCAACAAATTTGTATTCCAGTCTTGCTACTGGAAGCCTTTGTCTAAAATTACAGAAAAAAAAAGTCTTGTTATTACTTTTTGTCGGAAAACAGGTTCCCCGCTAGCCTAACCAAGCACCCCCCCTCCCTCTCCCCACAAATTATGTATGCATGCTGCTTGAAAACCCGTCTTGGTGTTTTCGTGCAATTGCCTTGTAATGGATGAAATCGCAGTTGTTCAAAACATCCTCTGGTATAGAACGATCGATCAAAGACCTGGTTAAAATCTCTATTTTCTGGACCATGGAGAGGCGAGGGAGCATAAGATTGATTGCGAACTAATAAATGGAGTAATAGATATTCCATTTGCTTGCTGTCTGAATGTCATCAACAAAATTTGCCTGCTGTGTCATCGCAGGCTGACAGACGGTGCTACATCTGTCACCTCAAGAAAATTCAATCAAGTCTTGTGTAGACAGCCTTAAACAAGACAGCCACCCGTAATACAATAAAAATATTGACCATTTTCGCGAGGAGAATAACTTTATGCAATTTTTGCAGCCATTACATAATTATAATCATGCATAAGTATTAACCCATCAGCGTGCGGTGGCATGCCCTTTGTTAAATTCGGCCACGCTTTATAGACAGAGCGCCGTCAGTGGAAGGTAGGACTACGTGAATCGAGCTTTCAGTCTACTTCCGAGGTGTTCTGATTTCCAATTTGTTCTGCGCATGTGTGGTACAGCAATTTGTAGTTCGCGATTGTTGGCTTTTTATTTGAATACTCGCCAAGACTACCTACTATTCAGACTCGCTGGGTTCTGACCAACTTTATACTTTCTTTTGTGTTCTATGAAAGGTTGTAAAGTTTTACTTTTTACATAAAATTTATGATGGCATTCCTAATGAGTAATATGAGTTTTGACTTTTGCGTTTCCTCGAGGTGGGGGTGCTCACTGCAACCTTCGATCTACAGATATCATCGTGGGTTATTTCCCCACCTTTGCATACATCAACCTGTTTATGGTCATTTTTCCATCTTTTTTGTCAGTAAATAGCTTCTTGGTCCTTTCAATACAACTCAGTAACAGGAATGACTTCTGTTTGTTTTTCCATAATGATGAATGTATTCAATTATCTTCGGGACGCATCACTCCGATCATCAGAATCCAGTACATGTGTATGGATAACACTAATCAGAATTTAAGGCGATGGGGATTATAAAACTATTACGCTTGTGCAGAGTGCAGTGTGCAAAAACCCAATTGAATTTTGTAATGTTTTTATTTTTTATTTTATTTTTATTTTTTATTAACGGTATAAATGTGCATAATCCTGCAAAAAGAGCATTCTTCAGACGTGAAAAAATCCCATGAATCCACGCGGCAATAGAAATACCTGAAAAGCAAGGGAAAGAATTGAAGCGAGAGTACAATGTTTGTCTCTTCCTTTGTTTTCATTTCTGAAGAATCGTGTCACCAGGAAAGTTATTTTTTGAAATCGTAATACATGTGTTGAAATTAATTACCCCCTTTACTGTCTGGGAGTTTAATTGTTTGAATAGGAGGTCATGATGACCGCATGCGTTAAACAGAAAAGTCTGACGTTTCAATTAACGAAGACAAGACTCTTTCACATAGTGATTCCACCTGTGTGCATGCCTGGATTCAGTTTCATTGTGCGATTCTCCGTTTGCTTGCTTGACGCGACATACATGCAAATCCTCTGCAGGGAAATAACAAGCAGATGTCAACCTTAGACATTATGACAATGGGCAATATAAATTCATAACATCTCTTCTACGTGAATTATACTTTTAATTAACAGACTTAGGTTGATAAATAATCAGGTTAGGTTTATACTCGATCTGGCCAGAAATTTTACATCATCACATCATTCCATTCTATCAAACTGGCTAGACATAGAGCCTTTGAGAAAAAAATCAACCGGCAATTGGTGTTTTATGTTAATTTTTAATTTATTCGAGTGCATTATGCATGGTTTTGTCACTTTAAATGCATTTTTGATTGGCTAGTAGACTTACAGAGTAGCATATCTATTTTTGGGGCTTCAGAAAGTACCTTTCAAAATCATCAATACAATCCTTCTCATTTCATAGTTTTCTACCCAAAATATATTTCCTGATACAGACCATCCATAAATCATGGCAGACACTCTTCCAAGAAATGTCAAGATAATACGACTGAGAACTGATGAAATTGACTAAAATGACCCTTTTTAATGAAAGCATTCAAACTTTTGAACAATCTGCTCTCAAAGACGGCTGGCGGTTGTTTTGAAGGGGAAAGTCCATGTGCTGATGCAATAGTTACAAACCGCCAAATCTGATAAATTGTATAGTGTATAAAGGGTATAGTAATAAAAAAAAATGTGTCATCGAGCAGATGAACAAAGTCTAGCGTGGATCTCCCTTCTGGATTTCCTAAAGTGACAGCAAACCGACAGGAAAAATCGGTCGGGCTCAAGTCTAAAATGGGTTCCAGTTAGAGAGCTAAATTTGCGACTAGCGATCGACAATTTTCAACATAGAATATTCTGAGATCGACTCAGAGAGGGTAGCGAGAGGGGCTCAACTCCCCTAAAAAAACCCAATCTTGTAATTAGAATATCCTGAAACCCATGCAGTTGTGTGTGTGTGTGTGTGTGTGCGCGTGTGTGGGTGTGTGTATGTATGTGTGTGTTGTGTGTATGTGTGTTGTGTGTGTATGTGTGTGTGTGAGTGTGTGTGTGTGTGGGTGTGTGTGTGTTGTGTGTGTTGTGTGTATGTGTGTTGTGTGTGTGTATGTGTGTGTGAGTGTGTGTGTGTGTGGGTGTGTGTGTGTTGTGTGTGTTGTGTGTATGTGTGTGTTGTGTGTGTGTTGTGTGTGTGTGTTGTGTGTGTGTGTGTGTTTGTATGTGTGTGTTGTGTGTTGTGTGTGTGTGGTGCATTTTATCAGGTGCATTTTCGATCCTCGGGGATTAACGCAAGCTTCATTGCCTTGGTGGTGGTTTCGACTTCCTCCCACAATACTCTTAGTTTCTCCTCATTGCCAGGTTGTTGTCTGTGCTTGTAGCTCATGGCCGTATTCTGCGTTTTTCTACACAAAGGCTTCTTTCTCTGTCAAGAGCTTTCGGTCCTTGTTTTCGATCATTGTTGGTTTTTGCTAGCGTGTCTATGTGAGACTTTTATTCGCTGTGATATACGTACGGCGATATCGATTATTTAAAATGGCTTTGAAGTGCAAGCGTGAACTGAAGTAATCCAATTTACTTATTGGCTAAAGCATCACAAAAAAGCTCTTATAAATTACTACACGACGTGCTGTCTCTAAGTGCTAACAGGTTATCAGAGACCCATTTTATCTCAGCCAAATTGGAAGCCATGGTTTGGGAAAACAACCCAAAAATCATTTATTGATGATGGTGAGCACCAAATGTGTAGCTATTGCACAAAACGCCCATGGCTCAATAATTAATAATCAATAATTAATAATTAAGCGTGCCTAGTTTTAATCCCGCATATGATGATTCTTGCATAACTTTTACCTAAAGCATAACCAGAAAACTAAATTCCATTTGAATAAAATCAGAAATAAATGTAGACATGGGAGCAATGAGCTGGAAGATATATTTTGATCGCATAATTGCCCCCGTTGCCCTTTGAGATGTGCCTCTTTGTCCAAGCAAATCTGAGGTCAGAGTCACAGAGATGTTGCCGTTACTCCTCGGCAGGTGGGGGATTGAGAAATAAACGGCATCGAAATTAGCTAAGACAAGACTCAATTGGCAGATTGCACCTGCCCCCGGGCTTTAAATTCCTCCCCCTTTGTCTTCTGCGTGATTCAAGACAATTGAACCAGCTCACAGACATGCCACATAATAACTGTCCTAAAAATAACATGGCATTTAGTGATAGCACCATTGACGCCTCCAACTAAGGAGTGGAGATGATGGATCACCCTGTACTGAGGGTACCATTACAAATATAAGCTATAGAGTGATCACTAACCATATCCACACTTATTTGTCAAATTCTGGGTTCTATACCCAGTGTGAAACATGGAGTCTTTTAAATTTTCATGGTGTGACTTCCTTTCTTAATGTGTTCATCTGACAGAGAGTCGAAGTGTCCTCGTATCTTGATGAGCAAAATAATTTAGTATGCGGTATCAGGATAAAAGCCATTGTCGTCGTTTCCACAGTTTTATTCGCTGGTCATCAATCTGTCTCAGGGAACGCTCTCAGATACGTGCTGATACGTACGCTCATCCGTCTCTGTCGTATTGTCCCCGTTAAGTTTTAAGCACCGCATAATACCAGAAAATGTAACCTGGAATCCGTTTTATTTAAGCGCTGCTGTATACCTGGACTTCGCTGTACCGACCGATTTTCATTGTCGTAGGTGATGCGTTCTTTTGGGCATTCAACTTATTTCTTTTCAGTAGCATTCTGGGCACGGACTCGTGCGATATAACCCCATAATTCGTTACATGCCCATTCATTGCGCCACACCCGTTTAATAACTGCTACATTGATGGCAGTTATGACCCTAAGCAGCATCGATTAATGCAGCACTACAAGGCAAGAAAGCAATACATAATCTGGAATGACTGTATTCAGCAACAGAGCTGCAATCTGCGATGTATTTGACTGATGGCGCTTAAAATCGTGCATAGACATAAGTTAGTGTCCCATTGTAATTGTTTGACATTTCGTGATTTGTAGCTGTCAACTTGATCCAAAGTATTTGCAATAATATGGTTTCAAAACTTCAAAAATCCTACACACTATATTCATATTAAACGATTGAAAACTACGTATGCAGTAGAAGGCCTATGAGTAACTCTATTTGCAAAATGGAACACTTTCAAAAATATGACCTACTAAAATGAGTTGGTAATCGCTATGATGTGTGTATTAGGCATTAGATATAATGATGAAAGACACGCAGCAATTGAAGGCAACTAGTCCCAATCGAGAACAGCAAAATGAGGGCAGACATAAATTCATTGTGAAGCTTTTATTCTCTTAATCAAGAGGTGCAGTTCTTCCTAATTGGATTACGCGATCCCAAATCCAGACAAGGCCAGCTGTTGTGCCTTTAATTTCCTTCTTTGAGGGCGCAATGCGTCATTTGGAGGTGGTTGTACGTGTTCTTTTATATCAAGGACTTTGTTCATCCAAACTTAGCCCCAATGCACTGAAATATTGAGTTGTGCCAATTATTGGCGTAAAACTACAAATAATAAGTTATTTGGAATATGAAAGTACAGTTTTCCTAATTTAATCCTGTTCACTAAACTTCACTCATTTTTGATTCTTTGCTGCGTATTACGATGTCTGAAGTTTGCGACTCGATAAACACAAACATCAAAGCGATGTCAAGCTTTCAAAGGACAATGACCTTTTGAGATTCATATCGCGTCTGTTTTTGAGCACACATTCATTGATCAATGTCACGTGGTGAAGTCAGAGGGCCAACATCAGGAGATGGGATTGACGCACAGGGCTGACTAATGGCTCCATTTTGATTGATAGCGGACAAAGATGTCTTGTCATTGGAAGGTTGATTTTACATCATTTTATGCTTCTACCCAAAGTGCATTTCTTCAATTATGTCAAAAGGCCAAATTACTTACAAATTATAGTACGACCAGCCGACGTATTGAGCTATACTGAACAGCAAAAGAAACGCAACGCAACAAATTAAAATACCCATAACTTGATCAATCGCGGAAATAATATATTGAAATTTGAAGAGAAGTTAAACGGGATCCAGCGGTGGCTTCGGTGCGTGTCAAATTCAGTCTTGTATAGAGAGCAACAGAAAATCTGGGTTTTCACCTAAAACCCATCCAAAAATAAACGTGTACTGTCGATTTCATTTTGTGAATGAGTGATCTGCCGGAAGCATTCGATACGTTATTTAAATAAAGTTTCAAATTCTGCAATTATTCTAGAGAATTTTTTTTCTTCTTAATGTTTGGTTGAAATCGGTTGGAAAGGAAATGAACACGCGGCTATTACGATGTTTCCGACCGGGCCTATCTGAGGGATCTCTGGTGGAGTGGAGGGGTCAGGATTGGAACTCAGAATGGGCGGCGAGCAGTGAGCTCAGCATCGGGAAGCGACATTATATCCCATATCGACACCTGAAGATGCTGTGGAAGAATAGGTTCTTCATCCGGAATTTGCCCTGTAGTGGAGTCTGTTAGCTGAATGATCCTGCATTTTATGATGAAGCTACCAAACCTTTAAAATATATAATATTAGCTATTATGATTAATTATTTCGTGTATTAGAGTCATCAACGAGGTGGATTTCAATAAGTTCATGGCGCGTTCATTTTTAGAGATTATCATAACGTCTTCATGACGTCAACGCCATTATCAGCGAATCCCGTCCATTTTCGACCAATCACGAAGCACCTTTTTCGACAGTCCGTTTCAATTGAAAATGGCCTACGCGACTTGTTCAAGTTGTTGTGAAATGTTATTCCGCAGTTTTCAGTTAACATGGTGAGTATAATAGCACCATGCTTGATTCAAAGGTATCCACAAATCATTCCCCGACACTTGTGATAGGATTTTGGGAGATATCATTCACTGTAAACAGCTAAACCTGTGTAATTCAACTCGTGCATGTGCGCTGACTCAGCTGACGAGTACGTAAACACTGTTGTCAGTGTGAATAAAGTTGAACTTCAGTGAAATGTCTCATGCTCACTGTTATTCAGTCTCGGTGACAATCACAGACTCTTTAATTGAATTGACAATCGAAATATACGGTATATATAACGGTCCAGCGAATTATATATTCCAGTACAAACCTGAATCATTCAGTCACTCACTCAGTCAGTGACATCAAAAATAACAAACTAACGACAATGTAATGTTGGAAGTTGCAGTTTATTAATAACTACTTTTTTAATTTGAAGTTTGACAAGTATTTTTGAAGATTGATGTTATACTTAAAAGTCTTAACACTATAAAAGCAGCATTTTCCCATTAAGTAAAACATCAATCACATGATAATTATTATACAACATTTGTTACAGTAACAACACAATGTTTTACTTTCTTCACGTGTTACAAGTACCTTTGAGGGCCATACTCGTAGTAAGTAATGCATAACTAATGCATAGATATGAACAATCAGCATTTATAATGCATCATCAGTTCACATTATATAGAGAAGGAAGCAAAGTCATAATGCCATTGAAAGGTCCTGATTGGACGTTGTGCTCGTATAACATCAACCACAGAGTAATTGTTTTACAATTTGAATATAATGATTTGATTTCTTCAATCAATTCCAGAAACCCCATGCCAGATGTGACACCGGGAGACACTTCAATTCAGTCGAGTAATTGAGACACGGAATGCGCTGCCAATGTATGCATAAACCTGACGTCCCTGGTTTGATGCTGAGACAGACACTCTACACAAAAACCAAGTAAGTAACGATCAGGCCCCTAGTAAACTGTTTGCTCTGGAAAGAAAATGTTTGACTTGAAATAGTTATAAATCATTTAATTATTGATGTCATTTATTTTGAATTAATTAATTTTGAAAATTGAAAAGAGAAATGTTACATTAATTCTAATTCCATTAAAAAATACATGTTGTTAGCCATGATCTAAATAAATTCATATGAGGTATCGCTACTTTATTTTAGTGTGACTTGATGACCCTGGAGCTGAGGTTTCAGCCGAAGCATTGCTCCTCTGAATAAGTGGACGAACTTCCAGGACAGCAACTGGTATCATTCAAGCTGATGATACATAATCAACACCAGAAGTTGTTTCAGGAATGCTGCAAACTCAATGACATGAAGACCCAAGTCATCTGCTCTAGACCTAAGTGCATGGTGGAAATATTTTTTGAATGCAGCGTGCGCTAATTAAGTCGAAGCAATATTTTTTGGCGTTTGCAGATATCCTGAAATCTTGATATTCATGAGCACTGTGCCATGGAATGAATATACCAGCAAATACATGCTTTTATGTTACTACTTGAAAAAAAGATCTGCTTTTATGATTTATGATGCACTCTTAACTATGACTACATGTACCTTTGATCATCATTTCTTTTAATTTTACTCACATATTTTACGTGTTTTTTTTGTTTTTATTTTTTATTTTTTTTTCATCAATGAATGGTCAATTATTTAAAACACCAATCTTTCATTTAATGTTTTCATTTTATAATGCCCACATAATAGGTTACACATGCAATATTTCCTTGAGGTTTGCTTCCCGTTGTGCTGCGTTGCAGCTCAGAAAAACAAAACTAAACTATACTCACTTTAGGGTAAAATATATATGCTGTCAACATTTTATTTCAGTGAATTACTTAATTATTTTCATCAGTTATATTAAACAGGATTTCATTTTGACAATTTGCTATTCACTTTGTGTGTTATTTGATAGTGTCATTCCATGAGAAACTGTTAATGATGATTGGACTCTGAATAAAAATAATTACTACGTTCGTTTCTCGGTTATTTTGTTCTTTAATTGGTATGGGTTTTGCTTTTTATTTGTTGAATATTTATTTGAATGTACAGCAGAGAGCAGCAGCTGCATGCTGAATAATAGTAATGACATATCCAATAATACCGATAATCATAATGATTGATATTCGAGTGTCGTAGTCATGCAGCTCATGACTGTCACTCATAATTGAGTTAATACATGTACCCGTATTTGGGGTTTTTCTTAATGATTCAACTGATTGAAAAGCGTGCTCAATCAACCACATATTTCATTTTAAACCAAATAAAATTGAAGGGATGTCTAACTTAGCATATTCATGCAAATAGACGGCCAAATAACGTGGATGACTAACGAATGTTAGATATCGAAACATGTTTACACGCACGTGGCGAATGGGGCTACATGATTGGTCGAAACGCTCAATGACGTCACAATAATCTCGAAATTATACGCTTCGGTAAATATCGCCAGTAAATGATCGATAAATCATTATAATCGATCTCGTTTAACACACAACGAAAAAAAATTTAATCGTAATACATATTAGTAGTTTTTCTGAAATTTTGGTAGCTTCATCATCTTTTTGCAGGGTTCGCCACATTTTCCGAGCTAACAGACTCCACTACTGGTGCCAATTGGTTATTTTAGCTCCGCCTGTCCTAGCTCTGTATTGGACAGTGCCGGTTCCACACAATAGCGGGGAAAAAAACCGGGATACCGTTGATGGGTGGATGTCAAAATGATGAGAAGCCTGATGGCGGTCCATTCCCGCACGCAGCATCTCAATTGCCTTCCATGGCTGCGCCTCTGTTAGACGTGGCATCGCAAAAAATAAAGGTAGCAAATGATCGAGTCATGAAAATTGATTTCCCATTCACATAATAAACTCGACACGTCTATTGTTTGTGTGAATTTGGGGTGAAAGTATATATCAG
>KB294122.1:18284-87023 GCA_000328365.1 Capitella teleta | reverse complement strand
TATAGGTTTCAGGCCACTGACTTTGGGGTCATGACCTCAGGCTCGATCAAGCTCTCGGTTACGGACGATGTGCTAAAATGAGATGAGATCCCACTTGCCCTATAGTGGAGTTTGTGTGCTTCAGCATTGGTGCCGAGATAACAAAAATGACCAAGTTTCATGTGATTTTAGCTAAACATAATTAGTTCCGCGACAACATCAGGATGTGTTTTTGGCTGTAACGTCCTCGCTCAAAACGTAGAAGCTTGGAAAAAAAAACGCCCCTGGTTGATGTTCTTTGTGAATTTTTTTCTAACGATGCAAAGTTTTAAACCATGTAAAAGGGTATAGAACATACAGAAACCTAGTAAAAGGTTACTAAGAACAGGAACAGCTCATCCTGTGTCTCTACTGAGTTTCATTTTACTTAAATGCTAAGTTGGAGTGATATGGCATAAGCTTTAAATTCAGATTTTGACCTTGAAGTGATATCAAAAGTAACTTATAGAGACGTTATCGTCCATGGCATGATCAGTCTACAGATGTATAAGAACAGCTATCATGATTGAATGGTGTGTTTTGCATTGAATGGAGCTTTTATTGAATAGATTTCACACATAAGATCTAGTTTCATTTTCGCCTGACAGCTGCCTCACATTTAACCTCTGGAGGCATCTCTGAACGGATTGAGGGTCCACTATTCTAGTTCCCACGTAGTCGCAGTTCCCACTTCCTGCGGAAGCCTCTCAGCACTTTGAAGCGCTGATCGATTACCTGCAGTCCTGATTGTGTTCGACTCATCCATCTTCATTTCGCAAAATCCTCGGAGCATACTAATAAGAGTGTCACAAATTTGTCGCTTGAAGGCTACCAGCACACCCCCCCCCACACACACACACACTAAAAAAAAAAAATATCACCAAATTGAGGGATGACTAGGGGAATATGCAGGATTGTGAATTTGCAACTTAATAAGCGGGTGTGGATGTTTTGGGTTGATATTTAGAAGGTTTTATTTGGTTATCATTATTTGTAGTAAACACCGATCCGGTATGGTGTTTGAATTGATGTATCAGCAGAACCGATTTATTGGTCAGCAGCACCGTGGACTGTTGTATCGTGGCAAATTGTAACCTGGCTATGTAGATCCATCGTCATCTGCTCTTACTTCAAATGTCTTGTAACTGCAATCCGACACAGAGACAATTAATTCAATTAGGTTAATAATTAACTGGCCTATCGGAAGCAACGACCGGAGGGCCCTTACCTGATAACATCATTATTAGTATATTACTGTGAAACCCTCAGTACTATTACGTAACAACTAAGGTTATTGGGGACAAATTCTACGTTTGATTATAACTATGTGTAATTTCTAGAAATCTGGACGTAATTGTAATAATCCTTTGTTTATAGGTCCAATGGAAGAGACGATGCAACTCCGGTTTCATGCTTTTTAATGTCACATCATAACGTAACCAAAACATAACGTTCATACACTACAGTAATATGTATTCTCCATTTTCCTCCCCTTTGCCCAACTATATCATTTGGAGAACCATCGATGTCAGTCAAAGTCAACACATTATTAAGTTTGCAGTCTGTTTACGAATAAATGACAAACAACGGAGACAGGAGAAAAGCGATAAAAAGAGCCAATAAAAGAAAAGAAATAATTCTACCTTGACAAGTATCCATGAAACTTAAACATTACAACAATGTATTCTTTTAATCTCTTCAATGGGATTTCGGGAATTGTCTTCACAGTTATGGTATCGTACAATATGCATGCCTACAAGAATTTTCCATCAATCGACTGACAAACGAGAATTATATTTCTTGTTGGAAACTGAAGCAGAACAAGACCACCTCATTGGAGTGATAGACAACAAGGGAAAAGTCCTTGAACATTGGCCCATTGGCGGGTTTCCATTCCCACCCGGGGGTTGTTAAATCCACCCAGCATGACATCGTGTGAAGCCCAAGGTGTACAAAAGATATAAATGCACTAGTAGTAGATATATATTATATAATACGAATGAGTGACGGCAAGTCGCATGGAAAATATCAATATATCACCACCTGCATTCCATTCCATGCAATCTCACAATCTGAATGAAGCAATGGTGGAAGAATGGTCTTCCATCACCCGCAAGAAAAGGTTACAGTGACCTTCCATTGAATGTTGCTTCATAGGTCCTTTCATTCGACACCGGATTATTTTACTGACGGCGTCGAAAGAACTCTTACTTAACAGGAAGGTATAGTAGCTCCAATCAAATTCCGATAGCTCCAAAATGTATTGCATCGATGCCTTCGATTGCCATTGAAATTGGTTTGTCCTTAATAATTTGTGACCAACTATACAGAGTGGACCAAAAATAGTCTATCTTGTGCATGCTAAAAAATATTTGCTAAAATTAATCAATTATTCCACAAAATAACAACCTGGTATACATATGCTAACTTATTCTGAGCCCACTTATGCAAAGATAGCAGTGTTGAAGTCAATTTTTATCGAGGGAGGAATATTTAAAGTTGAGTGTAGTGTGATCAAAAAGAGAGCTAAATCAGAGAACTGAGGTGAGCCTTGAACGAGCATTAAGGAATATCAACTGTTGGCGCGTCAATACCAACGATCATATTGTTTTGATGTTGTTAAAGAATAAACATTATTACTGCTACTGCTGCTATCAAAACAACAGCATTCTCAACAACAACAAAATAATAATAAAAATAATAATAATAATAACAATGCGAGGCAGCGAGGGTGATCCAATGAAACTTACCCATAGTCCGGGGCCCTGTTTGTTGAAAATATCGCCTAATGTTTGGTGCACCCTTTTGAATTAGATTATTCGGCATCAATGTCGATGAAATTGTAATATAAAATATAGGAATAACAGCGTGAAATATTAGACTAACCATACCGAGTATTTATTTCTATTAACTTTGTGTGGTTTTCATACTTTCTTGGTAAAGCGCAGTGCCATTGGAAAACATTGAAATCATTAACATGGAGTAGATATACTACCTTTGGCCCACTCTGTACGTTAATTAAAAATATTATGTATGCACATATCTTTCGATCAATAATATGGCCCTTATAGAAGACTGCCATCTTCTATTGAGAACAACTTTGAGACGTTGCACCTGTTTAGTAAATTGAACGCGTGTCAAATGGATCTAATAGTCTCAAGTACCCTGACGCGTGTGACAGATGTCAGATGCACGCCATGTCTTATGTCTACACAATGCAGCGTAAAACCCAGACGTCGCTCGTCTGTCACTTGGTAAGTTTTCTATTCTCTATATAATTTGTAACAAACAATGTTGTAGAACTGCTTATATATTCTTGAAAGCATTATGTTGTGGAAACACTGTGAACCGGTTAAATTGACCTATAGCTGAAATTACAGTTGACAGACTTGAGTAATGCTCAGTAGACCTACTTTTATCAAAATGACAATTGAAAAGTCTCAAATGTTTCAAAAATATGCAATAACTGTGTTGTCAGTATACATATTTGTTTGGGTCTTTCAACATAAGGTCAATGTGCTTTCATAAACATGGTGTTATCACTGTATCATCAACGAGCCGAATATTCTACTTGCATCTGCCTCCAATCACTTTGTTCATTCATATGCGTCTTGTCATAAAAATGAATCCAACCAAACAAATCCATGGAAAATGAGAATTTATCCAACGTGTCATATTGCATTCACTTTTCGTAACGGACGTTCAGCACTGACATTTTCTCTTGAGGTGGGCGTACGCCAAAGCTAATTACAAATTGCAAAGTAACTGTTTCAAATCCATGAGCTCAATCGACTGTTTTGTGCTTCAATGGAACATATCCATCATGTACGTTAGTGAAGTTGATCTATTGGAAGCTGCTCACCAAATTGGAACTTGACTGCTTCGACCACAAACAGGAAACCCATTGTGAATCATTAGCCTCCGCTTTTGTGGGGTTTTTTTCCTATCTAGCAGTACTAATTGACATTTAATAAACATTACATTAAAAACGTATGAAAATATCCAAGGCTGAACAAGCTACGTCCAGAGCTTATGAAAGCGAATGCTTCATAATTGTCAACATAGCATCCAAACCTTCACCGAGGAGTGATAACACAAGGAGACCGATTAATTTGTCAACTGCATTGCAAAAATGGGATGATGATTACCGAGTTGTGAGCAATCAGAATCCCATTAGATGTGCAAGTGAAACTCTCGATCATAACGCACCTTGTAATGATGAAGATGGACAAGTGAGGTGTCACATGTCCATTCACTGCGTCTAATTCTGTATAACACGACCACTATTATCCATTTTATTCGAATGTAATATAATGTAGGTGAGTTGATGCCTCTTTGGGTTGTTGTGCCAAAGATGCCTCGCAGTAAAATGGAAATTATGATCACTTAACCGCATTGTTTTGCGAATAGGTCAGTGACCCCTCTCCATGCATACGTACCCATTGCACTATGGAGAAAATGAGAAGGACATAAGACCGAGATCTGATGTGAAACAAGCCATTAGGAATGAATAGGGAGATCATATGTTTGTTTATGATGACGTGATGACCCGACAATAAGCTTCATTATAACAGGGAATCAGCAAAATCAAGGCAATTGAATGTATCTCGATGCGTGCATGCTTTGACATGGCATGTTGCATGAAGGTTGTCAGTTTCTGATAACCAGTTACTGATGTCATGAATTTTAACCATGCAATAAGATAATCGCATTTGAATCTAAAGATTGTTGCGCTTGTCCGTTGTATAGTCCAACAAAAGACGTCGTTGAATGTTCTGTGAATACTTTTAAATTTGAACTTGACGAAACACGGCCCTTTTAAATCGTGGTTTATATGTAATATCTTGGCTCTCGTGTGTAAGATATGTTTGATCACATTCGGCTTGGTGTTTCAAGAGCTCATAACTTTACGAGGCAAAACCAGGGGAGGTTGTTGATGGATGTCTCACGAGGAAGATGGTATATTGAATGATGTATTGAGCATGGTATTGACATGTTTGTAAAGCTGTAAAGACCAGCTAATGCGGGAACCGTATTAAACACTTTTCTCGTTTGGCACGCCACCTAAATCACAGTTTACAACAACAGAAAGTAAAAAGTTTCATGACATCTAGGGCAACTGTTCTTTTGGGGACACAAGATTGAGGCCATGCTCTAATCAGATAAACGTACGAGGCACGTTTCTCACAGATAACGGCTGAGAGTTAAAATAATAGTCTTGAGCCTAATGCGCACGAGGCACCGAACTGAATAAACTTAATTGACGTTTAAGCACAGGACATCTGTTGGATGTGATGCCATTGTCATTTTGTATAGAGCTTGATACAAACTGATGGGCTTTATAATTTATGGCTCTGGTCAAAAAGTTTTAATAATACTCAAGAAGTATAAACAGACGTGCTGTCTAGAAATTAAACTAGACTAACAGAATACTGACGCACTGCCTTCTTTTGCCTACAGATTCAGCTAGACTAACATGATGATGACATGAAGTACCAGTATTTCATTTCATTCGGAGCGATTTGATGAAAACTTCGTATAATATAACACATTTGCTAACCAAGGTCAGGACTAGTTGCTCTACAACCACTAAATCATGGAACCTTGGAAGGGCTTATCGCTGAGGAAGAAGCCTACTAAAGCGTGTTTGTTCACTTACTTACTTTACTTAGCTTCAGGGTAACGATGCTCCATACACACCATGTGTCCCAATGAACTGGAAGAACCCGGAAAGTGCGTATTTCAATCGCAGTTTGGTTTTTGCTGCAAGTCATGTGCATTAAATTCCACCTAGGGACTCATTAGCCAACGAATAGAGGATAAACAGTCTAATATAGTCCCATGGGTAATCATCATGTACACTTGCTACATAAATAGCATATCACTGTTGTCAACCCGGCCTGCCTCAGGTCGAGAATTATGAAAACGGAATCAATTCTGGTTTTAAATCAAATTATTTAGCGCAGTATAGCGATACGTGACCAAAGTTTCTCTGATATACAGTGCAGCAGGAGGCAATGGCATTCAATGATGTGAAAGGATTGGAAGGACTTCACATGCGAAATTGCCTCCCTCAGACGGATTTATGCGTCTACGTTTGAGGGCATGGGTATCAGAGCAAATGTGCTGTGCCTTGGTTGGTGGACGTAAACACTAATGGCAGAGGTGGTAGGACACAAACAACAACAGACTCACAACAAGCTCCCTCTGTAAATAAAATGTCCTTGAAATGTCTATCTGGTGGCTCATTAACGATTACGCCCTAGAATTTTTCTAATTGAGCTACCCAGCGAAAGGCATTGAATTTTTACTTTTTTTTCTTCTTTTAAACGAACGGTAGGCGTCTGGCCGCGCCCCACTTTACTATGTAATTTGATTCGCTACGAACTCAGTCGCGGCATGACTTGCTGTTCGGCACTAAGAGGTCAATCTCATTGTTTTTACCTTTTTAAATGGAATCCAGCTCATATTTTCCAATTGTGCTTATCGTTGGCCTTTCTCCGCTGACCAGAGTGCCATAAATGGTGTAGAGCATGGAAAATTTCTCGCTATAAGGATGCATATCAGGACCTTTTCACAACACCACCAAACGAATATTATATTGCACCCAGAAAGTTGTCATTGATCAATGGTTAGGCAATGATGAATAAGCTGTCCAATTCGAATTATTTTCTACCTGGTCAATGTGTCGGGATGAAAATGACGAATAGATATGCTATGACTCATTTGTTATATATATATATTATACAATTTTGGTAATACATCTTCATACAATTATAACATTTGGCCATTCTGCGGAGACATTAATCTGGTGACATTGACTTAAAAAAAATCCCGAACGAATCAATTATCAACTAAGAAAGTTAGAGCTGATTAAGATCACATGCTTCCATATGAATAAAACTTAGTCCTTATAGAGTGTGAAGTCTGTATGTACATGTACACTCAGATAGTTAAAGACTCTGGGTGCGAGAGTTAAGGGTCAAATATCCTGCTATCCGGCCTATCTTGGTACAGAGCAGCATAGGAATGTTTACTTAAGACTGTGTTATGGTGACTTCAATGACACCTTTCATTGATGAACGAGAGTTTTATCCGACCTTGAATGCACTACTTCCGCAGTTTGACTTCGACTGGTTGAGGTTCTGCAATTTCCCCATCTCGGCATGGATGTCTATTGCAAAGACTCTACTCCAACTCTATTGTCTCTGTTTATCGACAAAATAAACTTCTAGCCTTTCCATCAGGTATGTGACGAGGGGACGTTATCGTGCAAGTTAACACGGGATGCTCTGGTTAACCCGATTAACAGGGTTATCCTTTCCCCGGTAGAGTACAACACAATTCACGAGTGCTACCCAACTGCGTAACAAGGCCGGATGTGTTACTGACAATGTTGTTAATTGGTATCCACGATGAAAACGACTTGAAATATTTAGATAAAAGAATACAATGTCACAAAAATAATGGCTTTTGTTGGATTCGCAGTAGTACAACGCAAGTCGGGATATTTTACATTGAGCGTTAGCCGGAATATTGTATGGTAATAGTTCCAGAGCTATGGGGGAGCATGCTTAAACTGAGTTCTGTGATTGATTAGACAAAGTAAAAGGTTAATTTAGTAAACACATGGCAGATCTCAGAAGGTGTAGTATTATACCGGATGGATTATTCACAGAACATTTGCGGATGAGGAGTTGAGTATAACAAAAATATGTGGTCACTCATGTGGATAAATAGATAATTGGCAACATGTGTTTAGACATAATTGAGAACGACAATGCGATTATATACAATGTATACTTGTATTGAAGGAGAATCGTATTCAAGAAACGAAAAGGCTCTCACTGAATTGGTTAGTTCACATCTAACTAATCCAGAACCAAAAAAAAAAAAAATAATTTGCTCCTCAAAAGCTAACAAACCAGATAACCACCTTACATGGCCAATGATTTGTTTAAGTGGTCTTATGAAATTGTTTTTTGTTATTTAGTTTTTAGGAACTGCCCTAAATTCGGTGAAACTCCCTTGGGGTTGTACTTCGCCGTATTTGACAAACCAACGCCTCAATAATTTTATATCTGTTTGAACCAATATATACTAGTGCCTTTGATCATGAGCACAGACGGGTGCCCCTAGGCCCTGTTGGGGTAAGTTGTGGGTGTATTTGACGCTTCCTTTTACCCTGGGGTGGATTTCATGCACATGTGCATTCTTAAAATTCGTGGGCGAAATGTCTCTAGGAGACCTCATTCTATCGAAGGACACACGACATAAGGAATGCATTTGTTTACACCCTTGAGTGTCTTCAAGATAATACATTTTATCTAATTATTTGGTAATGTCCTGGTCACGCAATCAAGACACGTGATTAACAATGGATGTTAATGACAGGTGGTCAAGTACAATTATGGCGACAGGAAACACACATTTCTTTTGTGGGCGTAATTATTATCCATTGAATCATAAAACAACTTATTGTTTATGTGGCCTCAGGAGGTGAGCAGGAGATAAGTGCCTTACTCAGAGTACCAAGGTTAGTGGCTGGCTTTCAAATACCCATGACCAACGCAAAGCCCTTTAAATGAATTCTCCCAAAATACCTCAGCGGCAAAGCCGTGCTTCCCCCGCCTTTTTTGTGTTTCAGTTCGGGGCAGTTCATATACTATATTCGCACTAGCTGAGGCAAAAACATATATGAGACTCGCCAAATGTGAGACTTGGAAAAAGTTACAGAGAAGCTTATTTTTCTACTTTATAACTTCATAACAGAGAGTCTTCCTGATTGTCCTGTATTATCGTGATTTATGATAATCCATGATAATATTGTGTCTGGAAGACGATTTATTTCTGACGAATGTTGTTGCGCTTTTTTGCCTCTTTATGTAGATAGTCACTCCTCTGATCCAGCGTAATCCGCATCGTTTATCATTTTTGTTCTCCATGCGTCGTTTTGTCCATGTATATAGTGCAAATGATTAAGAATGCACATACATGCAATCAGGTGTAATAACAAATTGCAATGGATTGCCCACACAAGGGAAAGATGAGCGAATTCCATAAGCATCATATGTTGATAAGCTATATCAACAGTATGATCACTGGAGAATGGCAGTCATTTGTATTCTCATTTATCTCTGAATCAGAAAAGGCATGATCAGCTTGGTCTTCCTTTCCAGCAAATGGCGGATAATTTGAATAGTGTTGGTCATTGTGAGTTTGTTTTCTTCCATATTATGTAATAATATCTGCCGTTTCTCCTTAATCCAGGAATCACTACATGTGATGTACCTGTAATTTCACCTTTAAAAACTATATTTCAATTCCTATTGTTATTTTTATTCTAAAGAACTCATTGCGCGATGCATTTGTTCTCTAAATTTGTCACACTCGAGCATTCATAACCAATAACTAAAATTACAATAACTTTTGAAGTAATGCGTACAGCTATCAAAAGAAGTTTTCCAAAATCCACCACCGAATTTAATGTCTTGTGTTTCTCAATACCTATTGCATAACATAAGAACATCCTATACATTCTATTCACCGACCTGGCAGAATCAGGAGTCTTTACGGAACCCTAAAAAGGAGTCGCTAGTCGGTTTCGATCTATAAAGGGCATGATTGTGGTCGTATGTTTCGAGTGGTCGTTCACACCGGTTTTAATGTACGGGTAGTCAAAGGAAGCAATCATACTCAGCCTTCAATCTAAAACATCACAAGACGAGGGAGCACATTGGTGAATCCTTCACAACATCATCAGAGACTGAGCTTTTGATCAAAGCATGCCAAGTGTGTGTTTTTTTTGTTTTTTTTTTTTTTTTTTTTTTTTTGGGGGGGGGGGATGCAACACCAAAAGCCGGTCAAATTGGAGACACTTTTTAATCATTGATTGGACGTCACATCAAAAGTATGAAAACACAAAGGCATGACGACAATCAGTGATTGGTCTGAAGGCAGCAGAATTAATAATTCCATGCTGAAGGATTGGTTTGTTTGAAATGCAGACAGAATGGGAAACAGATGCTTTGAGTGATTTGAATTTTGAATACAAAGCATTTCGAACCTGAAAACAGAAAGCCATTACGGCACAAAAATACCAAACTAGTATGGAGGCTTAGTATACATTAATATTGGCATTTATTACAGAAACACCGAGATTTTGGGGCAAAACATTGGTAAAAATTGATAAGTATTAGCGAAAATTTATTCCGTTAAAACTCGGATAAAAGTTAAAGACTGATGATTCATGTGTTCCTAATCGTTACAAAGTTTGTGCAGACAAAGTTTGATAATTCTTTGGGAAATTGTGCAATTCAACATAACTTGCTGCTATCTAAGCTGAGCTGTGTTCATATCAGCCAACCAAATCACTAAGGAGACCAATAGTAGCAAGATGATTAGACTTCAGCTGCCCCACCCTGAACCATGGCAAGAGATAATTATGTTGTTGTTTTTGGCTTTTTTTTTTGGTTTTTTTTTTTTGGGGGGGGGGGGTTCTAAGTCGCGTTGTTGTTGTCTCTGTTGTGACAGCAACTACATCGACTGAGAGTTTCCTCGTTGTAATTTAATGAAGATCCAGTTCCGAGAAGTTTCCACTCATGGAACTCTTATTGGAGACCATAAATGGAAGCTTAACTGCGATCAGTATCTCCATTAGACGACGTATTGTTCCACGAACTCGTGATCGTCAGCATATCGTCCATCAGGCGCTTTGCATAGCAGGATAGCACAGCATAGCAGAATTGAATCACCCCGTTCAATGCGATTCAAATATCTTAAAAGTTGCATTTTGATAAGTCATATTCAACCCGAAAAAGATAGAGAAATTTAATTTAAGGACCACAAAAGGACTAAAATCAATGCCCATACAATTCATGATGTTGGTAAAACCCTGTCTCCGTGATCCAAGCGACAATACCCTTTTAACGACGGTCACCAGTGCTCTCCAAATGCTCTTAAGACATGTTCGTGACATTTATCTCTCCCAAGGGGAAAACAAAAAAGAATCTGGCTACAATATATTGCAATAAATCTTGTTATATTTCCAAAGGATTGCTCCACTAACCTACAATTCTAATCAGACATTAAATTGGTCCGCATGGGTTTCAAATTGGGATCCTGACCTCGGTCTTGTCGGACAAAGTCTGCAATCACATTCGTTAGCCCTTCAATCACGACACTCTGGAGCATTTGCAATGCGATTCGGGTCAATGTCCTGAAAGTGGTGGAAGGTTAGCTGATAATATATAACTTAGTCTGATATAACCTATAACTGCAGAAGTATTTCAGGCAAAGTTATTGTACTTGAATGGAGTAATGTTATTTGGTAGGTTGGTACTGCATGTGAAGAGGGGGGCAATGTTACTTGAGTTACTTTATTTCAATGACAAATGTTTTCTATAGGTTTCTATAATCTCGGAATTGATTCTCGAAACATCACAATAAACTCGATGCACTTTGGCAAGCATACGCCAGATCCTCGTCAATCACACGAACAAAGAAAGTGATCCTTTTGATCAGCAAAAACTGCCATCTTGCATGAAAGGTACGTGTTCGTATCCATTCAATGGTAGAGACAAACGAGGCTGCTCACGTTTATAAATAACAGTCAAAGAAAACAAAGCGCGGGGACTAATCTATAATTTGTTAATTGTTATCAATCTATAGATTGTCATACAATGATGATATATTAAACCAAACAGTTTAAAGATTGTTGCCACTAATGTTGAAGCACATAATGGTGACCTTGATCTAGCAATCATACTGACAGCCACAAGATTGGGATTCTGCGGCGTAGTAATACTAGACAGTGGATGCACCGCGACACGAATATTCTAGAGCTTAACAACAAGTGCAGCCCCTTCGTTTCTTTAAGTGTAATCCCTGCTCCGCCGAGCTTACGGTATGAGATTGAATTCCCAGAAATAACGGTTCCTGTGAGAGGCTGGATGAACCTCGAGATGGACATAAACGCGTCACAAACTTAGTTGCTTTTGTTGCCTCACTATCGATATCGAGGACAAATGGAATTTTGACAATTTAACTAAAACGACGTCCGGATGGTGAACTACATGTGTGTAGATGAATGTGTGAGCTACACACGACACACAAAATGATGCAATGGACAATTGCTGCAAAGATCGATACAGGCCTATGGAAATAAAATTGAACCTGCCAAGAATAGTCAATAGGTAAAATCAAATGCAATCAACCATTGTTGCGTGCATTTTTCCTGGTGATACCATATTTAGTCTTGATTTAGTCGCTTCAGATACGGATCCACATGATTGGGTGAACGAGGTTGCATTCCAAAGTTGATGAATGAAGCGAGCAAATTGGAATCTGACCCTAAATCTCACCCCAGAGAACGAGGCAGCGATGGGATTCAAATGCAGTCGCGTTGATTGATTGAAAGGATTTATTTTGCGGACAAGCAAAAATGACCACAATCCTCTTAGGGTGTTTTTTTCTATTTCAGATAGATATGATGAGGATTGAAGGCCTGAAAGGTTAGGAGGAAATAGTGCCAAAGATAAAGCCACAAGTGCTCAAAATATCAGTGACTATCAATAAAAGCAGTTTTATATAGCAATGACAAATATATATCTTCCGACTACGTGGCATGAATACGCAGGACAGTTAAATTTTTGAAATAATAAATCGTCGATAGCGTGAGTGGGTAAGTGAGTGATGGGGTTTTACGGCTCCACCCAATCCGATCGGATGATACGGCCGCCAGAACATAAGGCCCGGGACCGGGGTTTCCCCCTACTCTTATCGATAAATCTCAAGGTTCTTTATCCTGCATACCACCATAGACAGTAGTACACAGCGCCCGGCCTTATTACGCAGTTGGGCAGCACTGCATAGTCACCGAAGAATTATAATTATAACGAATTACAATTATAATTCACAATCATAACGCCCGTGGCCTGATCGGGTCTCGAATCCGGGAGCTCGACCCCCACGGTCGGCATTGGATTGTATTCAGCGGTTTAACCCACTGAGCTATCCGGTGCCCCTAAATCGTCGATAGCAGAGAAAAATGAGTTCAATTGCAAAGTTTTACTAATATTCAGTGCTGAACTCTTGTTGTCCATTTTATGGTGCACATTTTAGCCACCTATAAACTAAGATGCAATGTAAAATGTTTTTTATTAGTGTTGCACATGGTAATACTTGCACAGTCGCCGCATTTGGATCCCTCCCGTGAATTCCGGTTCGTTTAGGAGCACGCGACTAATATCAATTTCTGTGATGCCGTTTTCGTCGACAGAATAATTATGAGAGCCACATCGAGACTGCGACTTGCATCGTTCACGTCTGAAGCCCGAATTCAACCTCAGCACCAGAGCAGTACTTCCTGAAATGAACCTAGAGGTGGGTGATTTACGACATAGCGATAACCCCGAGACGACGTAAAGGACATCTTCAAAGTGTAGCAACCTCATTACCAAGAATATAAGTGACATTTCATATCCCGTTATGGGAATCGTAATCATTACAAAAAGCAGCTCTCCACACGATCAGTTTCGTCCTTCTGGGTGAGCGACTGGAGAAGATAGACGACCTGCCTCCTTTGATGGAACCCAGTCGCCTCGTTGAGCGCATCTCACCCACGCACCTTGTCTTCGGGTGGCACTTCGAAGAGGAAGCGGTCGAGATTGTAAAGATTGTGTTTGTTCGAACAATGGATTTCGATATACTTTAGATCGAGCGAACACTTATCTGCGTGAGCGATGGGATGACCGCCGGCCTTACGTGATCTATTTGCAGTGTGTGGTACAATGAACTACTATGATGTTTATCACGTTTGAAAGAATGAAACATTGCGTTGAATTCGAGTTTAAATTGCAATGCGTATACATTGTGTCCTTTTGATAATTGCGGTTTATGGTTTCTAGCTTATTTAAGGTTCGGAGTTACGAACAAGGATACGTGTCAATCATTTGCAGCAACATATCAGCCATCATTGACACACATCGCATAAGAGATCTGCTAATGGATCTGATCAAAGTGCTATCTTCAAGAGACAAACACATGAAGAGGCCCATGATTTTGATCGGTTAGACTTCATTCTTTTATGATTGAAATGGTGGATGCAAAGATATGCATGGAAAAGAATAAAAAACCAAGAGTCTGGTTTTTCAAACTAAAAGCATAACAAAAGGAAAGTAAAGAAGAAATCAATTCTGTACTGCGATGACACACGACCTCACATGAGTTGACATTGTTGCCTAAAAAGCTTTCCACAAAGCAGCGAAATAGGTACACTTATATCAGGATTCTCAATTTTGAGGACGAAGGCGTTTGATCTCTAACCACTTACAGCCAACGTTTTTTTCCAGCATAATTGACCAATTTGTTTCACATTTGACAGCAATTCACCTTCGCCATAGACCCTTTATGCCCTATATCCAAGAAATGCAGGGCATGAGCAAGAACCTTTTATCACAGTAATTTATAACAAGTGAGCCTAATCATAGGGGAAATTGTCCCGAGTTTACATACATGGAGTTACAACACCGCAGCATTAGAATGTTGAAAATAGAGAATGGAAATAAAAAATAAAAATCGCTAACTTAGCAATATTGCTTAAACTTAGAGTTGCTGAATTTGACATAATCCTTTAAATGCACGACTCATTTCTTTTGGCCAGAATTGAGGTTCATACTCCTACGATTCTACTGTAACATTTATGACTTTCTCGGAAAATTGGTATTCAATAGCTTATAACAGATAAGACTAGAACCCAATCGCACACTTCATCTGTGCAGTTAAATGCACTCAAATTAATTAGAAATCACTTGCTCAAACTGCATGCATCTTGAGCCACTCAGCATGTTCACCTTTGCCTCATATGCTAAAGATTAGTCACGGAAAAATGCAGACGAATATCACTTCACACTCAAACATGACGATCTTCATTGGCTTAACTATCACAGTGAACATTCTTGGTGAGTTTTGATGTTTGTTTCAAAATTAAATAGCGTTCTTATCAACATTACATCTCGAAATACTAAAGAGCACTTCTCTCTTTTTATCCCTCGTCGTGAAAATTACATAATCAATGAGATAAAATCCATGTTGTTCATGGTAATCAGTGCAATAGAGGTATATGTGCCTTATAAAGGCATATTCTGTTAAGATTACGTGGATGCTTCTAACTACTTCACACGATGTTTCATTATAGCATATGTAATTATGATTATATAAACTCTGCCTATGCATATAGACCTTTGGGCAGCGCGTGCACGAGATTGCTTCCATCTCCCAAGAGGCAATCAGCGAATACTGAGAGGTCAGAAGGCCAACGTGCAATTAGCGAATACAGGCGGTCAGAAGTTCGCCGAGAACAAAGAACCGAAGAGCAAGCGCATCCATCATTGTCAGATAGCAACTACTTGGAAGGCACCGATTTTCTGCATTTTCTATTAGAAACACAGGCTGCCCCACATCCATGCTTCTAGCATATAAGACACGGATATTTTCCATGAACACTGATTCCTCTACGCCTTCTCACCTTCACATCACCACATCTCTCTCTCTCTCACGTGCTTCTACAAAGACCACTTACTTGGAACCTTTTTTTTATTTTGAGTACTTTAGACTATTTTATTGAAGGTAAATTAAAGCCAATATGAAGTGATTGGTTGAGTCTTCGTTATTACGAGCTTGGAACTTACCATCCAACTAGTGCATAAATGACGTAGCCCTGGAGTCACTACGTCATATTCAATCCCACACAAACAATTACGTTACTATTTACATGAGGGAAAAACTGGCTCAAAACAACAGCAATATGTGCGAATTGATATGCGTACTTTAACCACCTGCATTAACCTTTGACCGTTCTGTTTTCACAGCTGCATGTTACGCCAATTTTGTAACCAAACCACAAAATGTCGCAGCTTACGCAAACGATAGCATCCAGCTGACCTGTGCATCCTCTTCTTCTGAGGCAACAATTTATTGGTTTGATTACACGACGAACTCGACAGGACAGCTGATTGCAGTGAATCAGATCACCCATTCTTCTCCAGACATCGATATTTACAGCACCTCTGGAATTCAATTGAATAACAGTATTGGAGGCAGGTTCGAGTGCGAGCAACGGCTTCCTGAAAGATATTTAGCCTTCGTGGACATCATTGTGTTTGGTCAGTGTCGGGCTATTTCTTTTTCATGGAATTTTATTTTTCAAGATCCGTAGCCAAATGATACCTTTCTTTCAGAGGAGCCTCTTATGTGCACGTCTACACTGACTGCAACAGACAACACAGTGGAAGAAGGTGATGAATATTCATTAACATGCAGCGTGACCTACACAGGCGACGACGGATGGGCTCCGAAGATAGACTGGAAGGATGACAATGGCATTATCTCTGACGTCATAGACAACTCCGAAGACGGAAAACTTAATGTCACGATCATACGGATAGCTGCTCTCGATCAAGACGGATTCGAGCTCTCTGCCAGACTCCATTTTGTTGCTTATAATGGCACATTGCCACCAGAATCCGCATCCAACATCCCATCCTTCACTGAGACACACACTTTCGATACCATCAATGTCCATTGTGAGATCCATATCTTATCACCACATGGCATTCACTCGTATATCTCTGTCCAGATTCTCCTCGTGATATTGTGCTCACGAAAGAGATGGATGAATACGTTCCTGGTGATGAGATCCTCTGCTCAGCAACTGGCAACCCTCCGCCTGAGATCACATGGAGGCACCTCAGCACTGGTATCGTCATTGAAAACAACACACTGGTCATCACTGATGAAATGCTGAGTGAGCAGCAGAGCTACGAGTGCCAAGCTACCAATGTCATCAAAGGCACCACACGCAACGATACGCGCTCCCTGGTATTCTTCGTTAATCGTGTGTGAGATTTCATCAATATGTGATAGCTGAAATTTCAAAATCAGATGTGAATTGTCCGATTGTCGACGTTTTTTTTGTTTTTTTTTTTCAAATTGCTCTCATTCCTGCCACGAGGTTTTTGTGTTAACCATACGCTTATTGTGTGTATACTCTTAATTTCAGCTGCCCCAAACCCATGGCAAGGTATGAACCCCATGAAATCATTGAAACAGAAACAATAATTCTTTTAAGCACATGATTGTTGTCTGATGTTTGGCTGTTTCTTATATATATATACATATCTTCTTCTGTTTTTTTTTTTTTTTTTATTTTTTTTATGGCCTTTTCACTTACATTGATTTTGCATTACAAGTAAATTTATAGCTGAGGTTTGCATAGTTATCTGCATAATTCACCAAATGATTACTTACCTCTATCTACCGATTTCTATATTTCAGATGAGATTGACAAATGGAAGAATACCTCTATAATAGTAGGGGCAGTCCTTGGAAGCCTCGCATGCATCCTCGCCATCGCCAACCTGCTGCTTCTTTGTAGGTTGTCCAGAAAACAAGGTTGGATTCCTCATTGACTACTGTTCCCTTTCATGCAACATATCTATCCTCAAGGTCACCCAGATGCTCCCAAGCAAGCATTACAAGTCCCCCACAGTGGATCCCAGCAGCAATTAACCGATTTTGATCCGTTGTCAGACATAGCTGAAGAAGAAGTCGGCCCAGCATATATAAATGCATCTTATACAAAGGATGAAAGTAGCCCCGTCTACGTGAACGTCCCGAATCAAATGAGACCAAGTATTCCCTCGTGTGATGGAACGGACACTTCTTCTATGTCACAAAACACTGAGTCATTGCCACGAGAAAGTTATGAACATCTGAGGGGACAACGAACTGTAAGTGAACCATACACTACTCTTGAAGAAGTCTATCAGAATGTTGGAGCTTCACGCTCTTGACAATATCAATATTTGTAATCCCAGTGACTTTGTTTGGTTGTGTAGTACTCAAGATATCTCAAATGATTACTCAATTATTTTCTCATTTGCTTCATGTGTTATGATTCAGTGAAAATAAAAACCGTTATTATTGTGTTTTTTTTTTTTTTTTTTTTTTTTTTTGTCTGTGGCTATTCAAAATCTGTTCTTACATAGCTCTAGGTCTCACTAAACATTTTTGGTCCCTGTGATATGCTCACAAGCCATTATGCCAGGGGACATCATCCAAAAATTTTTCATTTTTATTTGCATTCCATCAAATTCTCACATTTTCATTTAAATATTATTGCTAGTGTAAGTTTTTTTTTATCAGCGGCACTTTTTTCGCGCATGCTATCATAGACTATATATCACATCCATTACGCATGCGCACGCAGAGAGTTATGGGATTGTTGGCAGCGCATACGTCCCATAGATTTGTTGTTGTAGCCACAATCATTAAAACCACAAAAAAAATATCGTTCACTGTACCTCAAACATTGACAAACGATGATTATTCAACCGAATCCTACA
This sequence comes from Capitella teleta, assembly GCA_000328365.1. Taxonomy (NCBI): domain Eukaryota; kingdom Metazoa; phylum Annelida; class Polychaeta; family Capitellidae; genus Capitella; species Capitella teleta. Next base: position 68,601 of record KB294122.1, on the reverse strand, counting down.
TCCTGAATTGATTCGGACGTGAAACTTTATCGTTATTAGGCGTATTTATAACGACAACTCTATCTCTGTTATTTCGGTAATCGCGGCTCGTCTTGTAGAATTAACGCCTGCATGCTAATCATCACGAATAGTAATCGTCGAAACTGATACTTTGAATCCGTAAGTTGATACATTTTGATGAAGGTGGATCTTACAAGCAAATCATGCAACGACAGAACGAGAGACGACGAGTTATAAATTCAACGACGATTGTTGCCTTGATTAATATCCCCTAACTACGACAGTGGTGAAATGGTGTTATATCTGTAGACGTCATAAGGCAGCACCTCTCTGCCTTTGTTTGGTTGGTCATTGTACATAAAGGACTTCCCAAAACAGCCCTTTGATTGCCCGATTCCCGTTTAGATTGACCGTTTGAGCTCAGGACAAAGTAAGCTTTGAAGTGCTTTTTATGGCATGTCCTTAATAGTTCCATCATAAGAATTTTAAAAGGGTGCGATTTTGTCGACAACAACGTTAACAGCACTTGCAACATTTGCTATTCTTAACCCCAAAAAAGTGTTAGCAAATGGTTTTGTCTTAAATATGTATCTCTCCTGTGAGCTCAGGAAAGGTCTGTCCTTGGCTGTCAACGGGGACAAAAAGGTTGCGCATAACATCGCAACAGGTAATCAGGAACCTTTTTTTTCTCAGTGACGTGGAGAAAAATACCGACGCAATTCATACAATGTTTGCAATTTCTCCGGAGGAATCTGACACACAAAAAAAGGCTGTAATTCCGGTACTTCAAAACTAACGATACGAAATCAATCGTCATTGATTCTGATATGCTGTGACGTAAGTCATTACAAGGGCCGGAATCTTTCCCAAAATTGTCAGACACCAAAGTACGTATTCTGACAACGCTGCCATCGATTGTGATCCTTATCACTTACAGGAAACAATTGATTGCTTCCAGGAAAAACGGAAGATGAATGTGGAGCAAATACATAATATTGCAATGTCCATCAAACATCAAAAGCCGCAACGCTTCTGATCTGTTGTAATTTCGATCACGCAATTGTTGAACCGCCATTTTATCTGAGAACTATCGTGCCAACCATCTAGTAGCTTGACTGATACGCAGAAGGGGAGGGGGGCTGTCGGTTCTATAATGGTATTTCCAACTAGATGAAACTATTAAATCAGGATTAATATCAGTGTGTCAGACGTTCATGAAGATGCATGCATAACATTATAAATGATAAGCGGTTGTCAGTCTCTGTATGGCGAAGTTATACGAACCATACGCTTTCCGCGAAGCATGGGTGTCACGTGTAATGGAGGCAATATCAAGCTTCAGTCAATATTATTCAGTATTCAGTTTTACTTCCGTTCATTGCACTCAGGCATTACTTTTGCGGTATCCCATAGCAACCGTGTAGACGGGCCCAAATTGTATTTGTTCGCAGCTTTTAGTCTTACTTGGTGTCTAAGCATGAAACGTTTCAAATGCAGAAGAGGTGAAAATAAGAATACCAACCACAAAAGTTATTGTACGGCTGAGTTGCGATGTATGTCCTCTCGTCACGCGTGACTGCTTTATCAAACTTTGTCGCTGGCTCGGTTGATAAATCCGACACCGGTGCTAAGGAAGTAGAAATCACTACCCAACCATACTATAATACAATAGACAGTAACACACAGCATCGGGTCTTTGCTATGCAGTTGAGCAAGACTGCAGAGTCACCGCGAACGTATAACGTCTCGTGAATCGACCGGGGTTCGAACTCAGACCTCGACCTTCCCAGGTAACAAAAAATTGAAGTCAAGCATTCAAACCGACTGAGCTAAACGCCATGTTTAATTACGACACGTGTGTGTTGTCAGCCATTATCAACGATGCCGACATAAAGACCCATTGTGTTTGTTTATGGGTGATAGCTGCATCGTTGTGGGTTCCACGGCTCAATAGAATAAAAGTGTATATGCCAAGTGAATTCATGGCCGTTTTGCACTAGACGCACTCAACGCCATGCAATAACATGGCTCGGGTTCCTTCATCTCCAAGGCAGCACAATGTATACGATTTGGATGCCATTGTGAATCAAACCGCTCAGAACCCCATCTTGATGTGCGAAAAACACAATGCAGGTACCCATCACGACTCGCCACTATGCAATACACTTAAATGAAATATATAGCCATAGTCCTTAAGATGGACGCCCACATTTCAGAAGAAAAAAAAAGTACCGACAATTCGGACAAGACGAGACAATGAATATCCCTGGTTAACGTTTCGGCATGTTTGTATCATCAAGTGGTAGTTTATTGATAAAAAACACGTTTAGAGTATGGTAGGGGTGTGTTCTAATACCGAGGGACCAAAAAAAAAAAAAAATATATATGTTCTTCTTCTAATTTTGTTCAGTGCGAGCTCTATATTTGTTCTATAGTTGCATAATTATGGTTATCAAAAATGAGTGGTCGTAGTAAGTACGTGAACCACATTGTATATTTCCTCCCAAAACAAATTATTCGGCGAAGTGTAAATCCGACATGAAGGGATTTGTACATTGATGTACGACGGATGTCCGCACACAATGCCATCCATCTCAATTCCGGCAGGTCACTCCGTGCAAGTACAGAAGCAATCATGATACCCAAACAAATATTTGACATAATGTCTTTCATGCTGGCATGTCGACCTTTTGCTCAGACTACACAATTGGGGATATACATGCCGAGATGAATGGCTGTATCGAATTATCTGTACACAGTTGAGGGTCGGGTGTAGTGAGGTGGACAGCGCTGCATTGAGGGTCAAATATGCTATAGTGCTGATATAGTTATCCATTACTTTTTGCGTTATGTGAAGCAGGGGTGACGCTTGGGTTTATGATTTTATTGCGAGCATGCTTACCATTAAATCACACCCCCCTCTTTCCCCTTTGCCTCCAAAAAACCCGAGCATTGAATGAAACTGCGTGCATGTCCCGCATCAGACGCACAACATTCTTTCACAACAGACTGTCTGGGCTTTTGTGGCGGAGGGATCAAACCAATGAGCTGCAAACCGAGCCTCCTTTTGAAATCCTCCCCCGCTGTCTCCTTGCTCAGTTTCGAAATGCGAATCTCATTTTTGACTCATCTGATCCAATTTACCGCCATCTTCACGATGAGAGTTGTTTTTGGACTTTTTGCCAAGGGATCACGAAGTGCAAAAAAAAAAAAAAAAAACACATTGATCACAAAGGAAAGTACACTCGGCGTAACCGAAATTAGAGCATCACGTTCATCCAAAAATGAAGACCGAATTCCAATGAAACACCAAAATGTGCTCACGCTATTTATATGTTTTCAATGTTAATACAAAATTTCCGAGCTAATGTAATACAACAGCTCCAAACCTTACCGAATCGTGGAGTGTAGTTTTCCCTGGAGGTTTAATCAAAATCTCATCTCATGGTAACTGTAAACAACGGAGATATTAGTAAAATAATTAAATGATATTAAAAAGGGAACGATAATGCCACGGATCGTTTGATCGACCGTTAACGCAAATCTTCAAAAGAAGCATAGTAGAACTCCAGCGTTAAACCGTGTTAACTTTGGCGAACTCAACCTCTAAGTTTAGGCAAACTCCACCTCCTAGTCGGCGCGCAATGTCAGTGTGTGGGTGAAGAATATGTTTTTAAGCAACTGATTAAATCCCTTCATCAGACATTTAATTATCAGTATCGAAATAATTTCACTTCTCATGCCTGGGAAACCTGGCCTCTGCAATTTCTATATTTGTATTATCATTTTTTTTTTCACTCTCTAGATCTATATCTTATCTATATTTCATGTATATATTTCATGAATGCTTAGTGAATGTGCTTTTTTTTTCTGGTAATCTATGATGATTTTTTTTTTCGATTTCTTTGATATATATGCTAAACATATTATCTCGCTGCCGAGAAAGTTCTTTTCTTTTTGTTCTTACACAGCCTCTAGCTGCTGTAAAAGAAGTACGAGGTCAGTGCAAGCGTTCCGTATACAGCAGCTGTATAGTATAATAGTAGAACATAATGCTTACAAATACATGTCTGTTTGGACCTATGGTTGTTATTTATAATTTATATGAAAACTGAGAATGGTGATCGCAAAAATTGTATGAACAACAACCAATTAATTGACACTTTTAAACTGTTTCTTTATGTTTCTCAATTAAGGGGTAAAAAGTATCGAATTAAATTATGTTCTAACTTCCAATCAACCCTAAAGGATCCAATGTAAGCCATTTTCTCCTTTCTTCAACCGGAAATTCGTTTTGGTTTCGTCTGGAGATCCCAGACAGCACGTGTCACGCTCGTTGTCGCCGCGTTCAATTTTTCTTCTATGCTTTGAAATCGTTAGATGAGAATAGAGTTATCAAGAGAAACTAGAATGGTTCTTTTGTAAACCTTTACTTCACCTGCCAACCATTAAAAGTGTGCTACTTAACACCCACATCTTAGGTTTAAAAAATGAAAGGCTATAAAGATAATCAAAATTGAAAAAAAAAAAAAAAAAAAAAAAAAAAACCTGAGCGCCTTAGCATAGATGTCATGAGATGCCGCAGACAGCATTCCTTTGGGTTACACATTGAATGGAAGTAATCTATTGAAAAATGTTAGAGGCATAATATTTTCAATTTCCCTTTAAAAGTTAGTAAAGGATGTCTACTCCTCAGGTGGATGACAGCAGCCATGGAGCCTTGTGGAGAAGAGACGCCTAGTTTACGTTTCACTCTAGTGAAACCACTAGCAAATAAAAGCGTCCCCAGTGCCGTTAAATTAGATCATTTTATTCTTTCGCGTGTCAGAACTTGTCAGACACCAGGCCCATCTAATACCGCATAAATATGTGACATATGGTCTGTCATATAAAGCTAGTTGGTAAAGGCAATTTTCCTTATGGAAACTCGCCTTTTACCAACAATAATAATACAATAGTCTGCTAATTTTAACATGGACCTATATACACCATAAAACATGCATTGTAATCATATCTTACGTCAATAATTGTTGACATATGTCATATCTTGTATGGCGCTTCAATAAAAACTGCTTTGTTTTTATTTTAGGAGATAAATATTAGTGCTACTATCTAAACAATAGCAATCTCAAACATAAACAATAGTTCGATAGCGTTGCCTTAATTATGCGTTCAATGAAGCTTATCCATGTTTCGGGGCTCTGTTTGTCGCAAAAAGTGGACAAATCGCGAAATGATGAGTGCATTCTATTAATTGAGATAAATCGGCATAAATGTTGATGATATTGGAATATAAATTATGTAAGACTAACCATACAAAGTATATATTTCTCTTATGTGTGTGTGATTTTTACACTGCGATCTGTTTTGTAACACTTTCTCAGAAATGCGTAGCACCAGTGGAAAGCATTTAACCTTTTAACATAGAGTAGATAGACTACTTTTGGCCCACTCTGTACAATATTAATTTGTAATAATTAATAATTTAAATTCCTCGCTCTGTCCAATCGCGTGTCTTGTCGGGCCATTCGATGTCTTCACCCTTTCGTCTTGTCTGGTACATGCACTGAGTTTGTGCTTAATGGCTGATGCAGACTATTCCATGTTTCACCTGAAAGAGAGTGTTATGAGGCTGATTGGCGAGTTTGCTGACATAAACATGTTACAAGCAACAGATGGTAATCATTCACAATGTCAGTTAGAAATGAGTAAATATTCCATTGGCTAATACACAACAATCCGAAACAAATGCAATAGCGTTTGTTGGAATACTCTTTGCGCAGATTATCAATATAGCCCTTTCCATTTTGTTGATCATTGGTTTAATGATATCGCTTCTCATTCACATTATTTTCAATGCACTTCGAAATGACCTGGGTGAAATAATGATTATATTGTTCATTGTGTTCATAATTGGACATAGCAACTTCCTTTTGGCTGGGCTCCTTGTGAATAATCATTTCGCCTGCACTATTGTAGCTGCTCTTCCGCATTTCAGTTGGCTATCCTCGTTTTTCTGCAATCTCTTTCCAGCTTAATTTACATGGTATACAAGGACATATGTAATCATCATTTTACTGGTGTAGCTAGCAAAGGATTCTATCTGTACTGCATTGGGTCGCCATATGTTATTGTCTCTACATGTATGACTCTTCACTATTTCAATCTATTTCAATACGGAAGTTTGTTTTTATGTTGGATCGTTGGTGGATTGAGCTTGGGTTTGTCATTTGGATTACCTGTCACACTTCTTCTCTTTGTGAATGCAATTTTCTTTGGACTTGCAATCCGCAATTTAAAAGCAACAACAAAACAAATTGAACCAGAAGAGTCCACTTTTAACAGAAAAACAAGCTTTCTTGTGCACCTGAAGTTGGTACATGTATCAGTGATGGAATTTACGTGGATGGCTGGTTTCATCGTAAACATTCCTTACTTTTAGTTCATGAGATATGTCTTCATCATACTGGCTGGTTCAAATGAATTTTTTGTATCAGTGCATGAGTTCAATGTGCAATGCTCAAACAAGGATCCTATTTGATCTTCCTGGCTGAGCAAATCTGGTACATGTAAATGAACGGTTATCGAAGCACGAAAAAAAAAACTTTATGTGCTGTGATTTGAAGGTAATCATTTGATATTTTTTTCAAGCAGTCGGGCAGGATTGGGGAGCTGCGTTGCTCTGTTGAATTATCTTCAACGAACAACTGCGTATTTGTGGTTGAATGCGATATTTGTGGTTATTGCTTGTTGGTTCACATTCTGATCTTTAAGATATATTGCTATCCAATGCTTTATCTTATATTGATTTGGTTATATTGTTATTGCTTGTTTTTGTTTTTTGTGTTTTGGAGGATAGGAATTTTTTCAACTGCAATTCACGTGAATGTCACATTATAATAATTCTGCAATATAACCGTAACTTAATTTTCTCATCATAGATCCATAAGTGTTTTGAGTTGTTGTGCACTGGACTTTAAATCCAGAGTATTTTGTACTTGAATACCACTTGTACATATATTTTATGAAAATAAACTTGTGTATATACCTGCAAGAAAAGTTTGCATAATATGTAAATAGCCACAAAACAAGACGAGACGGGCGTAATGGGCTGCAATTTTGTGCAGTGAATGTTATGGAGCATATACCCATGAATTGCCGACCTACTCAACTAAGCACAAGCAAAGAAGACACGCTAAATACATCACAGGAAGGATTACGAGAAAGTAAAATGTTATTTCCTCCAAGCAATGGATGTAAATGCCAGAGTGCGCTGAAATAAACCAGCAATTTAGAAAGCAGTGTAATACACTGAGAAAGACATTTGTATTTGCATGATGTTTCCTCAACAGATATAAATGAGTGAATAAATGTCCGCATTAACAAGCAAGAAGGGACTAATGCTCTGAACAAAAGCTTCCGCACAAATTGCGCAATTCAGAGTGAAATATATTATATATTATTGAGGTCATTAAATAGGTTTAGGCGTCCATAACCCTGCTCGCCTTTCTCTCCCTCCTTGAATCTCTAATAAAACTCATAAAGGTCACAAATTATTCTTTGATGGATCTCAGTAAATTGATATCTTTACAAGATTCAAGTTTTGTAATTCTGAGTGAGAGACATTCATTAAAATAGCCAAATGAAAGAATCGGTTAGTTTTCAATGCTATTATAGGAATAATGAAACTCCTGCTTGTTTTTCAGGCATTCAGTTTCAACCATTCCAGGAATTCGTCTGCGAAAGAATTATCCACGGGGTCAACGGTCTGATGGAGATAATAGCCTGAGGGTAAAAGATAAACCCGTTGTACTCAAGGCTAATTATTTCTCCAAAACGAGAGTTATAATCGAATCTGATTCTCCGGCCTGATCACTGTACACAATGTACATGCAATCACAAATGAGCAGTGGAATAATTGATGTGTTTATCGAACGATAAAGTATAAGTCCCGTCAAGACAGTTACATATTTCAAAGCTAGAGAAATGCTAATATCTGGTAGCATAACAGTAAACAGCACTATGCGGGTTGTGGTGTCCGTTTCTTCAAAGGCGGTTGTCTCTGTAAGCTGTACGTGGCCTTTTCCATGATCAAATTCCATACATGGGTAAAGAAAGTAAAGACATTCGACACAGCACACACAATACAGGCAAGTACTGATGGGGTACTGTTTCGGGTCACTTTCGAATTCGAGAGCAAGGGGCACCGAATAGCTCAATCGGTTTAACCGACTGACTACAATCCTATGCCGACCGTTGGGGTCGAGGTCCTGGATTCGAGACCCGATCAGGCCACGGGCGTTATGATTGTGAATTATGATTGTTATTATTGTTATTCTTCGGTGACCTGGCAGTGCTGCCCAACTGCGTAACAAGGCCGGGCGCTGTGTACTACTGTCTATGGTGGTATGCAGGATAAAGAACCCTTGGGATTTATCGATAAGAGTAGGGGGAAACCCCGGTCCCGGGCTTTCTGTTCTGGCGCCCGTATCACCCGAACGGGTTGGATGAAGCCGTAAAACCCCATCACGCACGCACGCATCATGCAATTCGAGAGCATGCACGCATATGGTTAGAATCCAATGCTTCGCGATCGCTCTACCGACGAGACATGATATTTTACCTAGAGACACTTTGAACTTTACCCTTATTATTCGAATAATGTTCGATAACTGTGGGTGTTTTTGGGGTGGATGTTCCAGGTGGCTGGAATGTCCGGCTCTATTCTATTAAAGTTATGATAACAGTCCGCAATGGTGTCTTGTCACTAGGTCAGTGACACATAAACAAAATCTGTTGGGCTTTTATATCACTGTACACTGATTGCTTGGTGAGTGAAGTAGTCCCATGTCAATTAATTTATTGCTGCAGCCAATTTGTTCTAAACCTGTCCTAACGTATATCTGTCTCCACACAGAAGCTTGAGAGATTTCCCTGAATTTTGTATACCGCTGTTACAAAGCTTCAATGCCAGGGCAGTTTATTGAAAGAAATGGCGATAAACACTTCTATGAAGAATAATTTCAAAATATTGTTCGAAATTAGGAATGAGTGAAGGAATGAAAAGGACATGATCGGCAGTCTGACACCATTGCCAGAAATCCGCTTGCGGCCGTGAAATATCTATAAAGTGGGCCAAAAGTAATCTATCTACTCCATGTTAAAGAGCTCAATGCTCCAATTTTGCAACCATTTTCCCAAAAAGTGTTACAAAACAGATCGCAGTGTAAAAATAACACAAAGATAAGAGACATAAATTCTTGTTATGGTCAGTCTAACTTGTAATGCTGTTATTCCTATCATTTCTATCCAATTTAATCAATATTTATGCCGATTTATCTCAATTAATAGAGTACACTCATCATTCCACGATATTTTAACTTTTTGGCTGCAAACAGGGCCCCGGACCAGGTATAAGCTTCGTTGTACGCATAAATGAGGCTACGCTCTCATACTATTGTTATGTTTGAGAGTGCTATTGGTGTGGCAGTAGTACTAGTGTTTATCTCCTAAATCAAAACAAAGCAAAGAGTTTGTATTGATGAGCCAAACAAGAGATGACATTCCTTAATGCTCGTTCAGGGGCTCATCTGATTTTGCTTTCTTTGTGACCACTCACCACTCGCATTTACATGGGCGCAGAATAACATAGTTAGTACATACCAGGTAATAATTTTTGGGATAATTGATACTGTTCTGTGCGTGTTCCCGGTTCTGGCCTAGTCTGAACTTAGGGGGTGAAGCACACAGACTACGGTTGAAGAATAATCCAATTTATTGAAGCATGTCCAAATGAAAGGTGGTTGGATGAGGGCAGTAGTGGAAGGAAGAGTGGTTAGGGATGCTGGTTTGGTCGGGTTTATAAAGAGCCGACAGGGATATATTAATATTCATCAAACGGGATCTCGTGGGTAAGTCACATGCAAAACTTAACCATTGGGAAAAGAGCAAACTGTGCCAGGTACAGGTTATTCTGAGGAGAACTTAAGGTGATCTTCCTCACGTACAGCTAAAGGTGATTGGCAGTTAATGGGTTAGTTGGAGAAGAAATTCGAGCTCAGCATTTCCTCTGGTTATATAGAAACATACATTTTGGAGAATGTGACAGGTCTCACCTAGAAAGTCAGGGCAGTTAGTGAACCTAGAGAGTTCAGTGTTTGAGTACGAAGCGGGCTTTCGATGGAAAGAATGAAGCAGGGGGGGAAGGAGAACGAGAGAACTAATATAGTGTAATCTGTGTATGCATGAGTATTCACAACAGATACATTTTAGCAAATTTTAGAGTTTTATTTTTAACATGAAGTAGACTACTTTTGGGCCACTCTGTATATACATGTATAGTTATCTCGTGTATGTTGCCGGCATGGTTCGGGTACTTTTGTTCCAAAGAATTTAGCTATAATCAAAAGGTTCATCTACAAGAGCGGAGAACGGGATGAGAGTGCCAATAACGGTATAATGAGATTAATGTTCAAATATTATATCTTATAATAAATATTATATGCTATATGTGATCAGTAATAAGATAATTATTATATATCCTATGATAAATCACACCATTCCCTCTTTCGGAATGAACAATGGTTTGTAGTATAAGGTACATAGATCGATATTACATAATAAGATATACACAATTGGCAGCGTTCTCATCTGGGCAGGAGCCTGTCGGGTGGGCGCTGCAATATTCAGTGGGTATACCCATGGACATCAGAGGAGTGAAATCGAGCAATGCGTTTCCCGATTACGGATTCTTTTGATGCGTGAAATAATCTATAATGAGGTATATCGGCCCCGGTCGCTTGTGACATTCGGACATGTAATGTTATGGGTTATTACTTGGGTCAGGCGTTTCGAGTTGGCGCATGGCAGCTTTCGGGTAAAATCGAGTTCACCCATGTCATAAGGTCAGAAAGACTTCATGAATATTATATATAAGGTAGAAGTTCGAAATCATAGAGCTAGTAACAGTTAGACTACGCATGGGCCTCGAAACTCCGCACGCAATCAAACGTATCGGTGGAAAAGTGGTGCAGAGGCATTTCTTTCCCCCGTTGAAGAAGGGCTTGACTTAAAGTTTTTTCATATACAAGTAGATTTGTTTTGTTCCAAATGCTTTTCATTATGATTTGATCCTGAAATCTCAAAAGCAGGGAAGAGTGTTAATAGGAAGTGCATGTGGTTGAGGTATATTCAAAGAAATTTCCAATCAGAAGAAAAGTACAATAGAGAGGAAAGAGGTCGGGATGGATGTTATTTAGCTTAATTTGAATACTTAAATGACATGAACTATTGATTAGAAATATCTATGAATTTCGCTAGTAATATTCATTCAGTCACAAATCAAGTTTAACAGTATTTTGACGGTAATATTGAGTCACTAAATAGTGCGGTGTGATGAATCAAGAAATGTGTGGTTAAAAGATAGAAGGAAATTGGCATATGCTAATCTCCAGTGCATTTTACTTACTGTAGCGTAGCTTATTTTTGATATCTCTCCGCAGAGCAATTAATAGAGAGCCTTTGGATTTTAAAGCTATGTCGTTTTCATTCATCAGCTTTCAACGCCGATTCACTGGCACCGCTAGAGAGAGTGAAGAAAGTACATGGATAACATTTTCTTTTCAAAACAAAGCTCAGTGTCTCGGAAGTTGGTGCTTTATTGGTTATAAATCCATAGGCCTCATTGCAATTAATTTGCAAACCACCAGATTGCAATGTCGTAACTTTAAACAAAGGCGCAATGACTTCATATATTCAATTAATTATACAGTGCAAAATTATCAATGCCGATCAAAGTTTGTCGGAGGCGTTCCTCCAATGACCTGAATCGATGAAATAGTCATATGAGCGACCAATTAAACGGTAAGTAATTAATATATTAATCACTGGATTACGTCGTTACAAGACGGCGGTTTTAATCCTTTAACATCGTTGGGTCAGAGCAAGACTATTTAGAATCAAAATCTAACTGAAACAGGAGAATTAGCAAAAATGGGTTATGTTTCCTGCCAATTGCGTTGGTGTTGTTAAGCATACTCTCGTGATAATTATTGAGTCGTTTGATAAAGTTCTTCTGTTTTGTATAATGACTTGCTCACAATAGCACCTAAATATTATTACTAAGTTACTGATCTAGTAACCACAAATGGGCCAGTGCGCCATGCTCGTCGTCTGAATGCATAGCCTCAGCATAAAGACATGTGCACATCATATAATAACACGATGATCCGCTTGAATATAAAAATAAAGCCTATTGAAACGATTTGTAACGCATGAACCGCTCAATAAATCTTTAGAAACTGCCTGAAAACAACATTTCTATAAATGACCCAGATTACTAAAAACTATTTAGGTGCATAGTTGTCTGGGTATATGAATAGCTCTTTAATTTACAAGTATTATAGCCATATTTGAACAGATTCATTAATTATTAAAATTTCATTTTGTACTTGTGTTGACCATTAACAGGCGGTGCAACTTCCTTTTGGTCTGCCAAATAATTGTGTCAGTTTAAAACCAAGTTGCCACGTGTCGCCTGAATTCTAACCGAACAGTCTACCCCTCCCCCTGCACCACCACCACCTGCCTATTATCGGTAAGTGTCTGACTATGTTCTGTGCTTTGTTTCACTCTGTTATTGCAGGCGATAATTGTTCTCTGGTGAGACTCCACTAAACTGTCTCACGACTAAATATACCAATCACCAGACCAGTGAATTGCTGCCACTTCCTAAACATGGCAAAGGTTGGGGGTTTTTTTACCCTCGATGCATGAGTATCTCTACCTCATTTCCCTTTGGAGTGACTCAAGAACTTTGCAATAATTATTGAAAGTATTTGAAAAAAAAATGTATTGTAGAAAAGTCGGTAATTAATTTTACATCGTTAGAAATGCAAAAATAAGATATTGTCGCAATAAAACCATTATCTTACTTTAATATAGCAGGTATATATCCTATATATGCTGATAATTATTAATTGCGACTCCCAAAGCAACCCAAACAACCTTAGCATGACTATTTGACAATGCTGCCTGCAACTGATGTGTTTGTTAGATTTTAATTAAACTTTACTGTATAACAATACTATTGTTATACAGTGAAGTTTAATTATTAAACGCTATAGTCAATAGTGAATGACATACAGTTATATGCTATTGTAATGTCTAACCTCGTATGTATTCTTATGTACGATGACATACAATTTTACAAAGAGCATTTAGTACATTCAATAATTATAGTTCCCCTTCTTTCCTATTTGGGCTTCATTCTATTTTCTCGTGACTCCAGTTCATTGAGTTGCATTCAATTTACGTCAATTCCATGAAATTGTCTGTGAGAAAATGACTGTCTAGGGCACTTGACCACAGCGGGATAAAGTTCACATATAATAAGGGAAATTAGTGACAGAAAAGGCCCAGGAATTCTGTGGAATAAGGCACGTGTTGCATTTTCCACAAATAAAACACTTGTTCTAGCTCAACCTGGCCATGTGGATAAAGGAAGAAACTGTGGATTTTTCATTTTCCTAGGATTCTAACAAATTGAGATTCAACAAGCTTACCCTGGCGCCCGTATCACCCGAACGGGTTGGGTGGAGCCGTAAAACCCCAGTCACTCACTCACTCAACAAGCTTACCTCTGACTCAGATATATTTTTTGAAAATGAATGCCCATACAACATTGAATGCCATGCAGTCCGTAGTCAGGAGAAATAGTTACGACACATCAGAGAGAATACCACGGTTTCTCCTAATTGCCCTTGATTAACTTACAAAAAAAACTAGTTTTCTTTCCTCGCAGTTCTTTGTTCTGAATAAGACGACAGCGAATCAACATCAGAACTACGTTGCTGATTCGATTTCGATTTTTACCAATGTTTGATAACGCTGTGCTACCAGCATTGTTATAGCAAGCACTGAATTCAAGCTCAGTGAGGGATGTCAGTTGGACTTTGATTAACGAACACTTACATGATGCTTCATTCTAATATGATTACATTGTAAATGGGCTCTTCTCACAGAGGGAACATGAGAATGTTTCCTGTGATTGGCTGAATCAGCTGAATCATCTTAATACATGCATACTGATGCATGCATGGCATTATGAAATACCAATTACCTATGCAGTCATCCAATAGGGATGGATTGGAACCGTAAATATTATCCAAATTGACCCCATCCAGTATTTAGAAAGCGACATCAGCCATTATTTTAGGCTAGAAGGCTAACTATAAGTATACAAAAACACTCCATAATTTCGTCACTGAATGATTACACCACTCACGCAGATGATTAAGAAGCCATGGTGACGTAAGCAACCTTTGTCGTATTATTTCGTCCTTCCCTTTACTACATGCGTGTACCTGAGGACAGATTTCGCCTGCAACACAATGCAATTTTGAGGAACTGAAAACTAACACAATAATATGCACAATAATTGCTGCTCGACACGAAGGGTTCATAATAGCTTGATCGTTTATTTTAAATTGATTGGTTTGACATTTCGGTATTCGGGATCTTAATTCTGGACAGCGAGGATGCATTGTGGGAGGATATCTAGTGAATGAACCCAGACAATAGCACAGTCAGCAATCTCTGTTTAAGGATTAGTGCAGGCTGAAAGCGAGGCATATTAGGATTTAGGAACAAAAATGTAAAACGAATTTTGCAATCACACCTGTTTCTTCTCAGACTGCACACGTGCAATTACCGTACATCGCGACAACCTATGATTCGGTAAGTTTTCTGCCCGTGCTTCCTATTTTCATGTGTGCTCTTGTGGATTTAGCTCAAATATAGAGAGATATTCAAAAATCCCATTTAGGTCTCTTCTAGCGGCTAATATTTCTTTATGAATGCGAGATAGAACGATTATTGAGCTGTCAGATCTGAAATGAAAAAAGGGGCTTGATGAAAACACGTTACTATCCCAATGACCAGACATCAGGCATTGCAATTGAATTATGAAAATTATTTTATGCACATGTACATGCAGCTTCAAGATATGAACTCGGAAGCATAACGGACGATAATAATATTATCCGTTCTAAAATAATGGCCCCTTATACGGCAGAGTCAAGCCAGAAGGAAGTTTATGCAATGGAGGCGCGCCGTCGTTTGAAGCACACAGGATTCGATCTCCAATTGAACCCCAGATATATTGCATGGAATTCAATGTTGTAATTTGTTTGAACTGAGTACATGGAACCGTAAGGTAAGGTCAGGTCAGGTCAAAAGATTTAAGTCCTTTCGTATTTGGAAAATAACGGGATTATCCTCGGAGCAAGAGATTAAATAATTAATATATGGAGTGAGATTACGAAAGTTAAGATATGTAAATCATAAGGAGATAACCATTGACAGCTCTCCACCAATCTGACTTCAGTTCCATCTCGAGTAAAACTCCTCTTCCCACCTTCGCCACCATGCTTCTTCTTAAGTTGATCTTCCTAACATAGCCCATCTTCGCTTTCGCCTACCCCTCACTAAATGCGCTTCATCCACTTTCCGCCTGAATACATGCATTCCTCACACTTGGATGTGCCGTCCATAGCCATCTCCCGAATGCTGTTTGCTCCTTTCCTATTCAATTCCTTTCTTCCACCTTCCAAACAAGGGCTCCTAGCTCCTCCATACATAATCCGACTGACCACTCCACTCTTCAATCCTTCTCTCCCAATCAAGAAACGACTCCCCGACCTCTTCGCCAACAGACCCGCCACTCTATGGTACATCTCCACTCTTCCCGTAACGTATTCCGCCCTGAACTCCTCCAACAATCTTCAAACCCAAGTACCAGGTCTCTTTCTTCTCCGCTATCATCTTCTCTCCGGCATACCATTCACCTCCTGCAAAAGGGTCTTCCTCTCCCACCACCATCGATTTTCCCGGTTGATCCTCAACCCGTATTCATTTAGCACAATATTCACCCTGTTCAGTACGTTCAGTATGTTTAGTATGTTCAGCATGTTCAGTGTGTTCAGTATGTTCAGCATGTTCTGGAGTCCATGCGCATCCCTTGACAGCAAGCAAATGTCATCTTTGCAGATGACATCTCTTCAGGTCCATTTCTCGAATACTTCCTGATCTCCACTCCATTCAGCAAGCCCTCTATCACTTTCGCAAAATCTGCCATGTATGTATTAAAACTACCGACAACGGACTCAGGCCTTGCCTGACTCCTTCATCGATTTTTATTCAGTCAGTTTCCAGATCATTCAAGATAAGGCGCATCTGTAAACAACTTTTCCAACATTGTATGTATTTGGGGGTCCAACCCTTTCTCCTTCAGTACTTCTAGCAACTTCACTCGATGTATCCGATCGTACGCTTTCTCTATGTCTAGGCACGCCACCAGGCATTCTTCATCTCTTCCTCATGACACCTCTATCAAGCGCTCCATGATAAACAAATTTTCATCAGTCAGTCTTTTTCTCCTAAACCCTGACTGGCATTCACACAAAATTCCTTCTCTCTCCACCCATCCTTCTATTCTACTTCTCATTATCAACATCACGACTCTATACATAATGCTGGTAACACCCGCTCATCCTTTCTTCAGGATGTAACGCAATTCTGATCCTTGTCCAATCTGCAGGCACTTCACGTCCATCAAATAAAAAGTTTATTTCATCCTTTAGGCACTCTCTCCAAGTCCATGTATATACTCTTCAAATACTTCACTCTAATATTCAGCTTTCCCTAGAGCTATCTCCTTACATACTCTTTCCACTTCCACTCCTGTTATTTTTCCATTTCCCTCTGCCATTTCCTTTCTTTCTTTTGTTATTCCCATTCTTGCATCCCTAGGACTGTTGAGTGTCTTCATCCAGTATGCCTTGACCACCTCCTGTATCTCCTCTTTCTTTTTCACTTCCACACAATCCTTATTCAACAAACATGTCACTCATTTTCTCCCATTCCCCATCCTGATCCATTTCCTGAGTTCATGAAAAAGCCCCTTTGTTCTCCTCCTCCCTCTTCCCAGTGCCTCTATAAATCTTCTGTTTCGTGGCTCCACCTTTCTAGCCACCAGTTCCTGGGCCTTTGTTTTAGCATCCATATATTGGCGCCAACGTAAGGGAATATTGGATGCCATTATGATCAAAACTGACAGCATTTTCTGAAGAAGAAAAACTAGCAATAGGAGATAACGTGTCACTTTTAATGAATGGCTGTCACTCAAACTCACAAAACACCCCGAACCCCATTAGGAATTAGTTTTGCTTCTTACTTCTATTTGAGGTCTGTCGGGTAGACTATCGTCGAGGAGGGGGGCTTACAATTGTCTAGGTGTGTATACACAATTTCAATGTACAGTATCTATTTTAGGCTCTTCTTTTATTTGCTGTTCCTTGATACAGTTATGCATACATAATATTATTATGCTCAAACATCTAAGTAGCATAGACAATATGCAAACATACTCATTCAATAATTCATTCCGCAATAATTGTATGCATGGATTTTATTGTGTGTGAAGTACACTAACAATTTTCCAACACTGTTATTGCTGACTTAAAAAACGACAGACTGAAGGGCACTTATGAGGCACATGTGATGGCTTATAAAGGCTTGAACCTGGAGTCAACGATTTCATGAGAGCTACGTAACCTTCGGATGAATGACCTCCGTCTGACTCCATTAGTCGAAGGTTACAACCCATAATGACAACATGCCACTTTCAAGGCCGATGGGATTTCATTATCAGCCCTGTGTTCTCTCTGTTGTAAATGAGGTACACTAGTATAGTAACAACGTATCGAAGTAAACAATTATTAACAATCATTCCACCCCGGCAAAGCTTTTTATTTAATTTGTACGTCTCCACATCGGAGCTTTAGGAAATTCTACTCTACTTTTAAAATGACGCCATTCATTCTTGTGAAGCGTGCCTCGTGGGCCTCGCATTGGGGTGATGTCGCTCGAATTTGTGTAAAATTCGTTATGTAACAACTCACACTATCCTTCACTGCGATTAAACAGAATTTAAACCGAAACACACTTTCCTCATCAGAGCACCATTTAGTTGGAATATGTAATCACTCTGGGACTCGAGTAAACCTATGTTGCATATTATCGTTGATGCCCGGCAGCTGACTGACGGCAGCTGAATCTAAACAAAAGTAACCATGGAACCAAAATAAAAGTATTAAATCGTTCGATTTCATTCCCTTTATGTCTATATTGTCACATATGGGATTCGTGCATCAGAAGTGCTTTTCACTTCTCTCCCCTCGGTGTTTATTATGGTATAATTGCTGTTTCCAACTGTCAATCTGAGTTTCCATCCCATTTTCTCTTGAATCGAATGGCACGATTTCACTGGCTTCCGGCTTTCATTTACAATGGATCAAAAAACATATGCGTCACGCTTCCTGCTTAGGATATAATACCAAATATGCGGTTTACAAACATTATGCCACGTGTAGGTTGAATTCTGGCCGACACTCCACGTGCGATTGTTCCGTAAGAGTGTCTGGCTGTGTTCTGTGCTTCGTTGCACTCTGTCATTGCAGGCGATAAGCTCTGAGTGATGGCTCCCTGATGAGTCTCGAGAACTGACGGCAATGCCAATCACTTCCGGACTCGTACCGCTAGATCTTGATTGGAACCATCGAAAGTAATGTTAGCATATTTGCACTCGGACTAACAATAGGACAGGCACGTCGTCTAGCGTCTAATACTATCAACTGAGCATCACAAAAAGTTCAGCCTAATTTTCAGCTAAAAAGGATTTTTGATGATTTTTTTTTTCTCTGGTACAAATTAATGGGAAAATTTGTGATCTGCTTTCCATCTGCACCGAGAGTATAAAATTTCATGTTGCTGATGTCCTGTTTGTACTAAGACAAAATGTATAGACATTTGATTAGAAAGTGTGATCAGTATTCAAGATAAAGCTTTAATGAACAAGCCATGTACGGGGGAGTTGGTTGTTACCACCTGTCATCTGCAACGCCAGTAAAGTCACAGTGAAGCCGGAAGTTATTATCTCAGCAGGGTTACAGAACCCTTGTGGGGCAGAAGCCCAGGTAATTCACAATTCGATGGTGCACCAGGTTGCTCATTTCTTCCTCAGGTATTCGAAAGATAAGCCTACTTTATTAAGGTTAGGGACTTAACCCCCTTGCTCTTGCGCACCAAACTTTACCTTGAACAGCTGACGAATTGATTTTACTTAATCTTGTTGGTTTGCACCTTCATTCTCTGACGACTTGGCTTCGTTGTATTGTTGTGACCCTCTTGATCGCCTCTCTTTCATCCCTTGATTAAAGTCCTTTGTGCCTCTATAGGTTCTGTTCAGTTGTCCCGAAACTATTGCATCCGCAGGAATATACCCAGTTTATTTTTTTATAATTTCGATTAAAGTTTAGTGAAAATGTGAATTACTTGCCAATTGTAGTATAATGAGTTTTGCTGGCATGCTCTACTTTCATACTACTGCTACTTTTATGACATAATAACCTCGCACGAATGTATACCAGAATGCATTACTTCTTTGCACTTGCCAAGTCATCTATCTTGACAATTCCGGTCAGCCTCAAGGGTCACTGCCACAGTCTAGACTATTGTGAAACTCTGAATGCAAAATGTTAACTACTTGCACTCAACAATGACTTGCATCTTGGTTACGCAATACTGTTAGATTAAATTTATGTTTGATCCAGAATTTTACATCATTACTAGCTGCTAATCGCTTTTCATCACAGCTCACAGATATTTTCGACCCGCCTTCACTGCTGTAAACGTCATTCAGTCTAGGCACATTTCGGGTCAATGAACTGACTTCCCTTTCGCGAGGGCTTTGTGGTGCAATTATATTAGACATTGTCATGTTCTTCAAAAGCAAACTCAGCGGATGTACCGGTATGTTTTTATACAACCCCTTTATGGTGACAGGATTACTTTCTTTGAACCGAAGGTTATGCAGTGCAACTAAAATTTTGAGAAAATATGACTTAGCTGGTGCGCTTGAGATCATGAAAGTTTTGAATACAATTACTTCGCAATCACAGGGTCAAATTAAAAAATAAATTGAAAATACTTATTTTATGTCGATTTATTCTAGATGTCTCAGAAGTGAATCGATATAATTGATAAAAATTTGTCTTTAACAATCTATTAGAAATGAGAAAATTGCCATCACAAAGTAGAATAAAACATAGATCGTAAAACCAACGCTGGAAAACAACGAGTGAGACACACACTATGTGACACAAATTTAATAAGAGTGAATGCTCAGAGTAATTGCTCTAATCATTTCTGTTATCTGTGATTCCTCTTCTATAAGAGGAATCACAGATAACAGAAATGGTAAACAGTATGCTACGTTCTATATCCACAGATACATTTCGATTCTCCTTCGACGGATCAGGTAAAAGGATGTGATCGAGTAGGTCCCGATCCCGAAATTGCTACTTTATCATTTTTTTGTAAAATTGTAATTAATCTAGGGAATAATCAATCATATGTCATCAAAGTGGTGTTTATAACTGTCTTCGCTGATGGTCGATTAGGGATATCACTGTATATAGCAAAGCTCAGCTCAATGCCCTGTTTATTGTAGGTTTGAATGTATTCATTATGTGTTTAATATTATGGTCTAAATATTTTGTTTTATCTTCCTCTCGACTTTTTTTATTATCCAAATTATTTTTAATAAGAAAAACATGTTACTTTATTTTTATTTGATCAATAGAATTTCCGTGAACCAAATAATATGAAGACACAATATCGTCAGTGATGTCTATATGTTCATGTATATACTTTTATCTTCTTTTACTATTTAGTTTTGCTATGCAGGAACCATCTCGTACATTCCGGGTGTAACACATTAACGATGATTCACTTACAAGTGCAAATGGTTGTTGCGTTAAATGTCTCTGACCTGAGCCCTAGACACTGAGCTATTGCAACCACAACCGCCCAAGCAACATTGAAGCCAATGCAATCAGACGGTGAGAGGAAACAGGTAAAAGATCCCACGACAACACCAATTGCCCCTTATAGCAAAGACTCCATTGACAGAGAAAGACGCCCAATCTTGTCCCTTGACAAGAGAGCTCGTAGTTTACAAGGAAGCCAGAGTAAGTCCGCGTAAGTCAGTTCGGTCATCGCTCAGTCCTTGGTACTATGAACCTCAAAAACAGCTTCCGAGCAGCAACCTCAATCGGAATGGTCATGCGCATTGTGTATACGTCCAGTACCCAATCAGAGATATGGTGTATGCACTATGTCGAATGAATCGCCTTTTGGTGATATATTAAATGCTTGATTGGACGGAAGTTCGGGGGCCATCAAAATTCAAAATATAATTTAACAAACGCTACAAAAATAACCACCCGCCTCCATTCCCACTTTCAACTTTCCCTCATATCCAGATTCCTCTTTTCTAATTGAAAATGCGCTTTTGAATTTTGAATATAGCCAGCTCTTGTTTATTGCAACGCAGGCATTTCTTGACGAAGGCCCTGTTTAGATGGACGATTGGGCGTACACACTAGTGAACCAATATCGTTTGTATATTTACTTGTATAGGTAGTTGCACATTCATTTAATCCGTGTCATAAGCAAGACTAATTGTTGGGTGTTTTATTTATATATTACGAACCGGATGTAGTTAGGATTCATCCGCATAGAGAAATGGGACTTTAGCTCAGATACCAATCTCTTCAAAGATGATTTCGAGGTAGAAAGAGGTGATTATTGGGTACAGGAGTACATGCATAATGCAATTTGCTTTCAAACCTTCTTGCACTCGACTGTTGCGCCTAATCAAGGTGTGTTTTTATTCATCTGTAAACCTGTTACGACGACTGATCACCTGATGAGGAAATCTTCAATCCAGAAACCAGGTGCATAGACTGATTGGCAAATGATTAGCTGTAAGTCTGTAACATTAAGTTGATTGTAGTAAGGGTAAATTTCTTACATAAAACTCCAAGTTTCCACTTGCGAGACATGTGAGATTTGTTCAGGATGGCCTATTTCTTGTATAATTCAGTTTTATGTATTGCATGACTATATTTGGCTGACACAAGTGACACCATATTGTCAGGCTGACATTTGTCATGGAAACCAAAAGTAGAACAATGGAGCTTTCACCTTCAAGTATGAGCTGCTCTTCTGATCAAATAGTGCATCAAATACTTCCTCTGATTTGGTGCTCATCTTTCAAGCACACCGAGGTCACAGTGATATATGGATATAATTATGTTTCGAATGTTGAGTACATAACAGCAATTTGGCCAAAAGAGCTAAAAAGCTAAAAACCATAAAAGCTAAAGACCTAAGAGAAAAAAATCCTGAGAAACAATTGGATAAGATAATGTACAAAAAAAAATGATCCATGAAAGTAACATTATACTAGGCTAGATATAGGATTGCAAGATACCTGAAATGTAATGAATGTAGATCACACTTTGAGGAAAATGTGTGTTAATTTTCTTCTGGTTTGATGCACAGAGGTAGCAGATATCTGTCCAACAACAAGGTTTGTTGTGGTTTAAAATGCTGCTTCCATCAACACCAAATTTGGGATGCAATTCGTTGAGGTCAGCGACCCCATCAGATGGATCAGAGTTAGATCCGAATGAATGAGCCAGTGACCTTCCCCGAAATGACATCAACATAAGTCGATTTGCGTAACAGCCAAAGGCAATTCAACAAAGCGATGCCTGTTTCTTATTGGGTGTGATTCAAAAGTCAAAAATCAAAACTCAGATTGATTCACAACCCAATCTTACTGAATGCAGTTATGAAATGAAACTTATTATTTATTATGCCGTTGATAGATGTTCAATCAACAGGCATGTCTTTCAACAGGCATATCTTTGTCGATATAATTATTACATAATGTGGTTCTGAAATAATATCTTTGGGCGTAATGAGCGTGAATATTTTATCCATTTCGTACACTTGTTTTAATTGAATATGTTCATTTCATTCAATAATCTTTGCAAAGTGGTCAACCGGAAAATTACATGTAATAGAAAATCGTGCATCACATAAATTTGCATTAAAACGTAATGTTCAAAGCGCCAGATAAGCCCATTGTATGCAAGCTGTCAGATTTGTACTAAACAATCAGGACAAGCTCTCAGTTGAACGCATGGCTCAGGCCCTAGCACTAAATTGTACAGAATGCACAGCTTTATTCTTTTTATTATGCACAAAACCAGAGTCGTCATAAACCACTGTTATCATTTATGTTGACTTTGTTGCTATTATTAATATTGTTATTTCTCTATCCACTTTTTCTGTTCTTTCTATCATGTCAAGGCTTAATTGCGATTGGAATAAATTATATATATAATGGATTAAAATACATTAATTAGCACCAAAACTTTATGATGTAACTGTGAATTTTTTTATCGGACTGGGAATATACTTGTAACTTTCATTTATACCCAGACCTCGATAAAACCCAAAATCGACGAAAATCCTTTATGTATTCCGGATTGATACCATTAGCAGCTGATTGACAACAATGCAAAACAAATCATTCCTGGAAAATTCTCCTTCCTTCAACCACGTGGATTATCGTGCAATAGTTTACACACAAACGACTTCATAAAACACCATTAGCAAGACTGGAAAAAAACCTATACGAATAATGACTTCAGTCAATTCTCTTTTAACAAGAACTTGATATTATTTTGTGGAAATCATCTTCGAAGCTAAATATTCCGGATGTTATCGTTGTTATTGGCACAGACCATTTCAGACCACTTTATAAACGTCGTTTACGTGATAAAATGACAATATAGCAGAATATATTAATGACAATGGAAGCTTTTGTTCCTATGCAGTTCAACTTCAAATCCAAATGCCATGAAGTGTCCAATTTTGTTATGCAGTTTGAAAGCATTGCGTACAAAAAAAAGTGGTGCCGTTACCCGAACAAGTATTTTTCATCAGTTTGCCCAATCGTCTTCTCTGTGTTCATTATGCCTTGACATTATATAATTACGACAGTCATTGAAATGTGGCATCTATTCGTAGTTCAAAATAATGTAAACAAAACTATTCGATTCGACTGCATTTCAAATTAGTTTGTTTATAATAATAATAATAATAAAATAAGATTTATTTTTGTATAGCGTAAAATCCACAACAATAGTGCTCTAAAACGCTCGTTTTAAAAGGAAAAGTGTGAAGGAGTAAAAACATTTGAAAGGGAACAAGATAAAACGAATTCAGCGAGTTAAACATAACACTTGTAAAAAAGGTAGGTTTCAAGTTGAAATTTAAAAACAGACAACGATTGGGCTGATCGAAGCTTAAAGGGCAGTTGGTTCCAGAAATGAGGGGCTACAATAGTGAAATTGAGGAGTGCAATGCATGGGACCTAGTATAAGGAACAGATAAAAAAAAAACTGTCTTGTGATCTAATATTTCTGGTCGGCTGGTAAGGGGATAAAAGTTCGCTCAGATACTTTGGTAAAAGTCCGTGCATGCATTTAAATGTAAACAAAAGAAGTTTAAAAACAATGCGATATATGATGGGTAACCAATGCAATTCTGTAAGGACAGGGGTAATTTGGTCAAAAACGAGAAGTATTTGTTAAAAGTCTGGCACATGCGTTTTGTAGAACTTGGAGCTTTTGTAAAATACGATCATTAACACCATAAAAAACTGAGTTACAGTAATCAATACGAGCAGTAAAAAGAGCATGTATAATGGACTCTAGGGATTCATTTTTGATAAGCTCTTGAGTTGGGCATAGGCAACACGACATACATTGTTAACGTATTTTTCTCCGGAGAGGGATCTGTCCATGGATATACCCCTATGTTCTTGACATAGTGACTGGGTGTGATGATATTTATGATGAACCATTGTGAGGATTAAACGCATGGAAAATTCAATGTTCTAGAATCTAGAACATTGAATTTTAACATCTAGATTCAACAAATTTGGTCACTAAGAAGATTGGTTAAGCTATAATTGTGTCATATATTAATTACATCATATTTTTAGATACAGTTTTTCTTTTTGTTTGACATCAGGGACAATTGGTTTCACTTGCCGCATAAGGAAAAATTTATTGCGTCTATAGATAACACCCAGGGATACAACTGACATTTCTGTTCTGACGATGCGAGAATAAAACATTTTTAATGGTACAATATAGCAACCCTTGACGTGCCGATGTCTTTTCTGCGAGTTCCTCTCGGGCTATGATTATAATTCTAAGTGGGTCACATGATTACACCTCAACGATGTGCCTGGGGATGATATTGCACTGTCATGAGGCAAGTGGTTGTTGTAATAGAACAGATGAGGCCTATCTGGGTTCTTCTCGGGTTGAATATTGCGCATAATCGATATGCATGTTACGCACCTGTAAATTTCACCCCTTTTTGTTCGAAGATAGATCCAACAGTTATTGGTTAAATGGTGGCAAAAAAGCGTTGCAAGGTGTTGAATGATCAAATGACTTGCGCGTGGAATCAAATGAATTTTAGTCAGCAACAATAGTCAATACACATAAAGAGTTATAGCTTGTAGGGCGAGTACCATTGCGTTGTATAGTGAGTATGAATAAGGCCACTACTTTTGCGGAGCATAACCTTCAGCGATGTCCTCCAACTGCCAACATTAACAGGATGTTACTTCTCATAATAGAGGCCATCTACTATTGAGGTCATAAGCTTCTATCCTTTCGTTCTCAGGCTTTTTTATCTACTCTCTCGATTCTCTTCATTTAGGTAAAACGACATTGACACTATTCAGGTCAAGGATTGTGTATTGAGTCGTAGATCCTGAGAGCTTGTAACATTTTTGTGCTCTCTGAATAGTCGAGTGTCCATAGTGATTGTAATTTACGATTGTGTTCCATGTTTGTGCGATACGAGTGTCATAATTATGAAATACGCTGGGCGAGGTTTCCCTCTGTTCGTGCTGTATCATCGTAAGACGAAAAATACACATGTAATAAGCCACCATCATAAGCATGGTGCGCAAATCTTCGACTTTGGACTTTATACATGTATTCGGACTGCAAATATTGGCTACTTTCTGAAACTTTGACATCAAATAAAAAAAAGTGCAACAAATCTGAATATTGAAATATTCTCTAAATTTCTTATGACTAATGAGACGAAAAAAGAATATGGATAAAGATGTAAAAAATATATAGACACTTCATCTTAAGAAGGGATTGTTGTTCGAAACTGAAGTAGATATTGTTGGTCAGATAAAAAAAAACAAATGTTCACCACACAAGTGACCCGCAGGACTCGCAAAGAAGAATTACAGAAGGATTGCAATCCTTTGATACTTCAAGTTTTTGAGGTAGCCAGGCGGTCCTTGAGCCAACCAACACCCTCGCACACCCTCGACCTGCTGCCACTCTCGCCCTGTATACATCGGATGAATGAATTGGAGCCTCAATTGAGTACTTGCGGGATGGAAATTGACAGCATTTTTCAGTCTCATGTTGTCGAAGGCTTAAGTCAACTATATTGTGCCAGTTCCAACATTTGCTAGAAGGCCACCAATTTACAGTGTATGCTGACCGTCGCCCTCAGGTGAACGGTAAGTGCAAACTGACAGAACTATAATCAGCCAAGAAGCAGCGTTTGGCCTACATCAGTGAGTACCCCACTGACAATCGTCACAGCGCAGGCTTCCCCAGAGCTCTGTATTCACACTGGGTTGGACTTAGTTCCATTGCCTCCCTGGGCGAAATCTAGATGTGGCCAGTGCTCGGACTCTGGAACACTCAGCAGTATAATTCTTGCATCAATGAGTAAAGAATATGACTTCGCACTCTCTATATATCGGGCCTGCAGGTAGTCTATTGTAAATTGAAATCGTGAGATATGAAACACCATTTAAGAAAGTCGGCATTTATTCGTTTCCTCGCCTTATTAACTATGAAAAACTGTAGATATCGCGGAAAAAAAAGTTAAAACAAGCTTTGTTAAAGGTGGCAATTATCACAATATTTATTTCTGCTCTTCCTGGAACAAGAATTATAACGCTCAGTCTTTTATAGATCCGGAGCACTGGCCATTTTAATGTTTCGCCCTGGGAGTCAATGAAACCAAACCATATCTGAGCATTTGGGCTCGGAAACCGTCGAGTTTAAGTTTGGCTATGAGGCCCTCACCCGAGCGCTGACTGTCAGTGATAATGTGAAAGCAAACGGCCGTCTCCAGTCTCTGTATTCGTGACATCCGTTTGATCGAAAGTGGATAAGTACCTGGGATTGCGCGACACTTCATTGCATTAATTATACCCTCGCCCCGTCGCCCCGCCTGCGTTTAGACGCTATGTATTTCACGGATTCATTAGAAACAGGACAATTGGGTGGGTGGGTTACCCTTGAGTATTGCTTGAACTGTAAAGTGCACCCAAAGAAAATGCGTGGTCGCTAAATGAGTTTGTGTATGAAGACTTCTTCTGTCGAGGGAGTTTGTTACTCATGGATACATACATAAGAAAAAACAATTTGGAAAAATTGAATCATTATTCAAAAAACAAAACTACCTGGTATCGATTGATTAACTTTGGCTGCGCTCATTTTGTACATCTACACGGAAAAGCGCACTAGTGTCATTGAAAAGCATCGAAATTGTGAACATGTAGTGGAAGTCTACTTTTGCTCCATTTTGTACAATTATATATGAACTATTTTTACGGCTATTTTTTACGGCAATGGAGTGGATATAAATTAGACTCCATATTCGGCTTGTACGAATATCTCCTGCTCAAAGTTTCGGCTTCCGATATTTGGACAATTAAATATTCGTTCATTACTAAATTCACAACGCCTGTGCCGATCTGGCCTCATACTCGGAATCTCCACCATCACAAGCGGTATTGTATTGCGACCTGGCTGTCCAGATGCCTGAGCTAGTCAGCGTTTTCTCTCTCGAGAAAAAACATCAACGGGATCTTCTTCGCTGTTGGAATATTCACCAATTACATCATTGGTGGTATTGTGTTTCATGTCAAATACTAAAGAATGAACAGTCTAGACGTTTGTCCTTTGCCTTTGTCAAGTTCCACACTGTAACAGGACATGGTGTGTCATTGCATTGCTATATTGAACAGATGTGGATAGAATGTCTGTAATCCAGAATAAGCAAATCTGATTAGATATAGAAATGTAATGCCTCAATTCAAAGGGCAATGAATACCAGACACTTCATAAAACCTCATATTTATAGAAAAAGCAAAATGAAATTTCCAAAGAAAATATAATATTTCCACTCACTCATCATTATTGGTCTTGAAATGAATCAATTTGCAATGTCATCGAATTTGGTAAAATGAAAATGAGGACAAGGTTTGATAGCTAAGCTTATTGAGAAACTACTTATCTCGTAAAAACTGTATGAAACAAGCCGTTCTGATGAAGCGATCAAAAGTGTGATAGAGTATTATTTTTTTTGTGCATGAGCTCATCTTCTAATAGCATTTATTTCAAGGTTAGAATGCTAATATCGAACCGCTATAAAAGCTCACGTGTGGCAGATGTCCCCAAAAGTGGAAATTGCAATGGAACCCATACAGGGACACAGCTCACAGGTCGATGAACCCTAGACATGTCACGTTTCCTTACCGTGCTCTATTTTGAGACATTTGCTATTTGTCCATCAAAAATCTTTTGTGTGGTCAGAATGCCCTTATTATGGTCTTTGGCGTGAGTGAGTGAGTGATTGGGGTTTTACGGCCCCACCCAAGCCATTCGTCTGATACGGGCGCCAGAACAGAAGGCCCGGGACCGGGGTTTCCCCCTACTCTTATCGATAAATCCCAAGGGTTTTTTATCCTGCATACCACCATAGACAGTAGTACACAGCGCCCGGCCTTGTTACGCAGTTGGGCAGTACTGCAGAGTCACCGAAGAATTACAATTATAAGAATTACAATTATAATTCACAATCATAACGCCCGTGATTATGGTCTTTGGCATCTAACTTTCTGCCTCTTAACATTAGATGAGCAAAATTATAGCTAGTCTAAAAACCATGACTCTCGTAGAGTACTGGTATAACATGTGCATTTTGGGTGTTAAATGAAAACACGAATCAACATAAATTGCCCCCGAACTAATTCAGGAATTCCACTTATTGCTTTCTTCATAAATTGTGCTTTATGCTCACGGGAAACCCCAATTAAACCTATTCGCACTGAAGCTGATAAATAGACCTCTTTTGTGTTGTCTGGCTTCATCAAGCTACAATGTAGATTTACATTCTTAATAGACTATAGAATCAGTGCTACTATAGATTTACCCTTATTTTAATGATAACGATAACAATGACTTTATTTTTAAGGCGTAAATTTCATCAGAACGATCAGAAAAATGCTCCAAGCACTAGCAACAAAGGAAAATGAATGTAATATAGTGTGGATCAGATTGACTAAAATATCAAGACTTATAGTTAATATTGAATAGTGTAATAATCTGAGTCTCTTTCTGCAAACACAAGTTATCTCACATTCACCTCTTCAACTTTCCTAGAAAGCTTAAATCCTTCTTGTTACATAGTTAATATAGCCATTTTCTTGTTTGTGATAACTACTACATGTATCTCCGATCGATTTGTCATTTTAGAAATAGCAAAAGCGCTGGTAGGCCAAATCGTCCTTCGAAATCAGCGTTCTATCTTACACTGTCAATAAAAATGGCAGCTAGTTTGAATCCATGGATTGAAGGGCGAACTGAAGAGTTCCAAAAAAAATCTGATTTCCTCCAAACAAACCATTAAATGATTTAGAATAAGTTAAGAGATATTCCTATAAGCTAAGTTGTAAGATCAATTTGTAAAACGTACCCCGGAATAAAATAAATAAACACAATAAATAACTTTATTTCTTCAAGGCATTAACCACATAAAATTATGTTTCAGATGCGTATATACATGTAAAAAAAAAAAATAAAAAAAAAATAAAAAGAAAAAAAAAAACAAGATAAAACCATAAAACCATTACAAACATAAAGCATGAAATGCATAAAATAGTTCAACAAACATAATCTGATCGAATTAAATAAGCCTTCAAATATTTCATTAAATCGTCATAATTCAAGATTGTACATTTGCAGGTAGTGTGTTTCATTCTCGTCGCCCAGCAACGGAGAAGGCGCGGTCACCACACATGGACCTAGCTTTTGGCACATTCAGGAGTACGGCTGTCTATGATCGAATCGTCCTAGTCGGGAATTTTTTTGTGATATATCATTTTTGTAGACTGGAGCTTTACTATTGATAGTTTTAAACATAAGGCAACACCGGTAATGATGTAAAAAGTAATTGTAAAAACGACATATAACTCTGTTATGTAAGGATGAATTTTAATTTTTGATTTACTCCCTGTTTGTTTACACATGTTTAATTTCATATGATAAAAGTTTATAAAACAACTGCGCATTCTAAGCATTGCAGGTGTATGTTGTACGCCGGTGAAAATCTGAACAGAAATGAATCGACAAAAAAAATGTCCCAGACTAATTCCGGGATACCACCTAATGGGTTTTGCACAGATGAACACGTGTGTGTTTTACATTCCATAGAAACATCAATTAAGCCCCTTTGTACCAAACTAGATCAATAGATACATCACTTATGGCTTCATCCAGTCACTTTATAGGCAATTTCATATTTATACCATTGTTATAATGTTATTCTCAAGGCCCAATGTACCTTAAGTGCCTGGAAGGTTGTCAATATCTGAGCATTGCCATCGGATCACTGAAGTAGAACACAAAGATTCGTGATCAGATTAGATTGTATTAAAATATTCGCAAAGGAACTGAGTTATGAGCGCTTAATTGCTGTCGTTTCCCCAGAATTAGCTTTAACGATAATATTGCTTGGATACCGGCATGAACATTATAGCATTCTATGTCGAAAGCCTTAGTGACATCAAAAGACATACGGAATACATCTCAGCCATTTGATTCATAATGCTCATCAGCTGTTGAATTCAGAGATGGTAATCACTGCATATCATTGTATATAGTATCGGATAGTGAGCAATCCAATTCCGAGCCCACATACCTCCATCATTTCAGATGCTGGGGAAAATTTTGACACCCAAAATATAGGCATCGCTGTAAATTCTTTGGTCTAATCAAAATCCGCGGCAGCTTCACAACAGCTGTGGGAATATCAATGATTTCGCCACAGTGGGTTCCACGAAATAGACCGATGCCCACAATACGTTATCCACGGAGTGACCACGTGTCACCCTGGATGGCTGTTGTAGATCATTGGAGAATATTAGCCCCACTTTTGAATTTCAAGACCAACCATTGGCTGAACTTTCGATGCACAGTGTGGTTGAACCGTAATATCACTGGATAGATAATGTTGTATGTGTAATTTTTGGCAATTCTTTTTGTATACCACAAAGCAAGGTGAAGCTGGTTATCTGAAAGACAGACCGTTGAGATGGCATGCAGGGGTGATTTATTAATTCACTCGGTGCTTTATTTTGGTATGGTTATGCAAACTCTGCGTGTGTTTATGGACCTTCGGACAAAGTTTGTACGGACATCCTTCCATCTCCTAAGAAGCAATCAGCGATACTGAGACGGTCAGACGGTCAAGATACAATCAGCGATGCTGAGGGGTCAGAAGTTCGCCGAGAAACAAACACGCCCATCCCAACCAGATGTCAAATGCTTGTAAGGCACAATTTACTGCATTGTCTATTAGAAACGCAGACTGCCGTACATCTATGATTCCAGTATATTATATAAGACACGAATATTTTCCATGAACAACACACTATCTAGTATCTACACTCACTCTCTCGGTCACTGTCCTCTAAATTAGTAACAACTTGAGCATCTTATTATTTTGGACATACTTTTCGGATATTTGTTGAAGATAAATTAAAGCCAATATGAAGTGATTGGTTGTCTTCGTTATTACGAGCTTGGAGCTTACCACCAAACCTGTGGATAAATGATGAGTTGTAGTCACTACGTCAAAGACTCAGTTCAAAATTCAACGAAGGTGCGGCAATCCAAATCATCACACCATGTGATATTCTTACCACCCAATCAGCGTTCAGGACCATATGGCTGAATGCTCCAATAAATCACTTCAGGCCAGTGATTGTGCATCGTTTACGCCCTTCCTTAAACCTCCAGACACATTATGAGCTATTAGAAAATGCACACCAGGACGCATGATGGATGATAGCTTTGATAGTCAATTTGGTTGCTTTATTATGCTCATGCTTAATGTTGGTCACTTTATGGATGTGACCAGTACTATTTATAACCACCAATGTCTGCTAAATATAGAAATGTCCACTTGTAACCTCTACGTGTTCAAGAAACGTTTTCTCATAAACAGCAATCATCTGTCCGTTAAGAAGGCCATACGGCGGACGGTCGAAAGTGATGTACGTCACTTTGCAAAAACGTGAAATGTCTTGATTGATGCAATTTTCTCAGATGCAGAAAAAGAAATCCTGTGCAAGCCACTACACAAACCCAAAGGAAGGAAGAATTTTCCTTGTCGGCACAGTTGAAACAAAAGGGTGCATTTTATTATTTCAATTCCGCTGTGGATTTTGGAATGTTGAATCCAACCAGTTTTTGTTCTTTGTCCACATATACCTCATCGAATTTTGGGTAGCTTTTAAATTAGAGACCAAGTAATTTAAACGATGCTCCTACTGAGGCAGATAATAGCTTGAAACAAGTGCGGTATTTCTTCATTCAGAACTGCTGAAAGAAATGCTCCTTTGGGCCTCCCACGGTTAACGAGCATCGAGACGTGAAATGGGAGCACAAAAAAAGTCAAATTTCACACCTTTTAAATTTGATGAATCTATGAATCAGATGACAAAAGGTCTGATATTTTTTTTTTTTTTTTTTTTTTTTTTTTTTTTTTAATCTAGAGAACCCGAGATCAGGGTGTCCCAGCATGTTACAGCAACATCAAATCAAATGAACATACAGAAGTTGTGCCATTCTAGTTGATGATTGCGAAATGAAAGGTCAAGAACCAGCGGGGTTTTACTTTATGCATCGGACCCAAGGACAAACATAAGCAGGAGGAAATGCCTCTTACCCTCGTTGCAAATGTCAAACAACGTCGCCTCAGATGAAATTATCACTTGTACTTGCTCACCTCAAACATAAGAGTAAAGGTTGTTGTGCCTTTCCTATGTGTGGATTCATTGAAAGACCTGTATAATCCTAGCCGAAAGGCACAAAATATAATTATGTGATTGCACGTGATGTCTCCTGATTTCCGCTTCTTCACTTCCGAATTCATGATTATAGTGAACGTCAAAGGCCGCACATTGTAGCAATTTTGCACATACCAGGAATATTCTATCACATATATACCCAATAAGACCCTTATTAAACCCCTTCAAGCCCAGAAAGAGGTCTATATGTGTCGATATTTTCCTTTTTGAAAGTTTTTGACAGGTAGGCGATGGAGGCTGTAATACAAACAGGTCAAAAAATAGGTACTTTTTCTTTTGATCTACCAATTTATTGTTTTGTATAGCTACAATTATGTTCTGTAACTTTTGTTGGCATATCAGTCTTGTACTTATACAATTGTGAGATATTAATTCGCCTCCTTGAGCAGATGGCAGATGGGCCTATACGGTCGAGTTTTGATTCTAATGCGTGCTAACACTACAATACAATACAAGGTATTATACAATTACGTATATATTTTCAGTTAAAGAAATAAATGCATAACATGTCAGTAGTTCGATTGCATTTTACTACAATACTAAATTGAGTCTACTTTCGGTGGAACAAATTGAAGGGATAACAATACGATCTATATGTAAATGAGTTCGTTATTTGCCTCCTTTCTCTGGCATTGTCTATCTGTGTGGGATTGCGCTAACCGACAAAACGTGACATTGGAATTATTCAAATGCTCACTTAATACATTCAACAACTCTGATTGTGACATTTTTGTCCCAAGAGAAGATTGTGACCAAAAACGAGACTGCGAAACTAAAGGTGACAGTAAATAACCCGACTTGCCCCAAGGGACATCAACGGACGCCTGGGAGTCATTTGGTTCGGTGTCAGCACGGTTTACACCAAGTTAAGAAGCAAAAAAATTCACAATCATTCATGAAATACTAGTAGTTTATAACCCGTTTGTAACCCGAATCGTATTCTTTCTGTGTCTGTCCGTACAATGCTAAATGTCGAATTTCGAGACAATGTAATGTCATTACGAAACTTGGCATATGATAAAAATAATTTGGATTTGTATTCCTTTTGAAACGCACCATCACTCTCTCATCGATAATTCTCGATTGATACATGCTGTCAATGTTATGACGACATATATAGTATTCGAAGTATTCATTCATAATTATTTCTCCGTAATGGGAATTTTTTTAATTCCAGTTGCTTTGGCCCAAAACTCACTAATTTAGTGAACCACGAAGAAAGACAAGCGCCATTCCTTGGGGATTCGAGCCCATTCGTCATCGGATTTCCTTGCTGTTACTGTGTTCACTCAAGTGACCCTGAGTAAATGCTTTCGAAGGACAGAGCACAAGACCCAATTCGCTAGTTCCCTCTCCGCTGTCGTCTGCAAATAAATTGGCAGGTTTTGTATCAAATGTAACAAAGCACATTGAATATAGGTTTGTTTGCGATTCGGTCGAGTTTTCGATTGTCACGTCGAGGGTGGGCATTCAGCTTTCCTTCTGAGGTCACTCGTTGTTATCGGGCCAAATCGAAAAGCAAAGCGATATGATGGTTACATGATTCGGTAATTATAGTAGTATTGGGTCAGAACAACAGTCAAACGCGATCCTTATCAGGAATTCGGCGACCTCACACTCGCAGTTACAGTCATCTGTTTCATTATACAATGCTTTACTTGGGCTGTAGCCTTATATGCCCTTATTAGCTATTATACAACTGTACAATGTCTTATGCTAATAGACCTATGCATGGGATAACAACCAACACATGTATCAGCAATTAACATACTTTATGATTATATAAGAATTAATTGCCGTATCCAGCTGATGGACAACGTACGTGTCTGGATTAATTCCTAAGCGTCCTTGGTCGGAAATCGTCTTCAGTTCATAACGATTATGACTGTCGTACCGATTGTGGATCGCACAATGTACGCAGTAATTATGGGATAAATCGTGTAGTTTTGTGGACATAATGTTCTCCAGCGAATCTCACAACCTGCAGATGGTGGTGGAGTTAATGATACCATTGTGCGGGAATCATTAGCGTTACCATGGAAATGAATGTGTTGTTTATGGTTGTTGGTAGGTAAAAATTCCACGTGCCGTCTCCTAGCTTTGACAAGAGAAGGCTTGTGACGCCCCTAGGTTTCTGTTTCTATCGCAAAGCGGCCGGCGACAGGAAGAAAAACAAACAAGGACCAAGTTTGAAGCGGAAGGAAAATTAACCACACGGAACCCTGGCCTTAGCCTCGCTTTGCGAAGTTTAACCACACAGAACCCTGGCCTTCGCCTCGCTCTGCAAATTGCTCTGCCATAGGGGGCGTCTTTGAAGATTGTCTTCGTGCGCAACATGACCTGTACCCATTCTTGTGATCAGTGAGTTTCTACGCCATCGTGATCCCTTAAAATTAATCTGAAAATAACTCTCATCTTGGAGATGAAAGCACAAATGGAGGAGATGTGTCGAAAAGGAGATCCCTAATTCGAGGTGAATCGGTACAAAAAGTCCACGGGAGATTAATCGAGATATAAATATCAGCTGCCGTGTACTCGGTGCTCTTGTCTATTCCCGACCTGTCACTAAAATACCCAGACAAACCATTACAGATGAGTGCTGTGCGCTTGATCATGGCTGCATTTTGATTAGAACCTTTCTTGTATGCTTGAGGGGAGGCTGGGTCTGAAGGGTGAAATTGACACGGCTACAAGACTTCATTATTAGTTCATAGGGATTTGCACTTTTTGCTTTCTTAATAGCTCCCTCGACCGGTTTTGATTATTAAGAGTTATTAACCCGAGCGGCATCTCGAGGGTAAACAGCAGAATAGACACATGGGCCAATGAAGAGTGTAACACGTGACTCAGCCATAGCTTCTTAGCCCATCAATTCAGCCATGTCCACCTCACTACATCCCATCCTCAGATTACTTCCGTGTACGTAGTAATGGATAATTCGATACAGCCATTCATCTCGGCAGAGTTTATCCCCAATTTTGTTAGTCAGAGCAGGAGGTCGACATCGCAGCATGAAAGACTTTCAATTACGTCAAATGATCGTTTTGTTACCGTGGCAGTTATTGCATTCGCACTGGGTGACCTGTCGTAATGGAAATGAATGGCTGAGTGTGTGGACGGCCTTTGTCCAAATCTCCTCATGACGGATTTATACTCAACCGCTGAATTTGTTTGACATAGTAGAAAATTTCCATCTTCCTCTTAGACTATATGGTGCGGATGTTTTTACTTGCCTCGAATTCTATTGCTTGTGAATTATTGAGTTGACTACTAGTACATGGTGATTAAAATTTGATCACGGGGCGTGGTGACGAGGGACATTTGCAAGGACAGCATAATTACACATGTGCATCATTTATGGGTCCAGAAGAGAAATAATGATTACAGCAAATAGTAACCACATGGCTACATAACAATCGTGACGTATCTCGAGAATTCTTACCGTGGTTATTATTTTGAACTTGCTTAATTAATTCACAGAAGTTCACATGCAGGTGATAATTCTTCAGGTAACTGAACCCCAATTACTAATATGCTTAAAGTACATGAGTGTCAACAACAAAAGTAACAGTTGTGATTTTGGTGAGGCATATTGAGCGTGTGGATTTCCAGCCGTATCCAACTCGGATTTCACAATAATCGTAACAGATAGCATACGCATGTCAGGATTCATTCATTCATCTTAATTTGTTTTTAATTATCTAGCGATATGTTGAAGTATATCGTGACCTAATCAACACGTTATTGCCAGAAAGGGTCTTTTAATCAAAAATGATCAGCGGAATCGTGAATTACAAGAATAGACTTGGAAATTAGCAGAACATATTCACACGAGAATAAACCAGATATTCCTGATCATTCTGGTTGAAATCATGAGGCAGATCGACACGAATAAAATCCCTCTTTTCTGCACCGCGATCAGTTTAATTGAAATGCCTGTCAACCTCTAATCCAGCTACAGATGTGTTCACCTTTTCACGACTTCAAAGCCATCTATGCTTTCACCTGTCTTTCAATGCAAGCGTCGGCTGAATTGTAAATGTACTTGGAATCGAAAATGGCTATATTTAGAGCTCATTACTTTGACATCAGTGGATGGGATATACGATCATTCGAAGACATGAAGCAATTTGAATTGTAGAATATTGCACACACACAAACAAGTGTGCGAGTTATCAGGCAATAATATTATTGGCACGATATTAATGGAAATATTTCCGCATTTTACACACAAATCATAACAAAGAGAAATTATTAAAGCATATCATTGATACTGAATTACTAGTATTATCCCACATATATACATATCTATTGCTTAGTGTATAATGGGATTGCTGGTATAGCATTCATCAACCAATTAGAACACACCATTGAAAGTTTGAAACCAAAACAACAGTCTGCCGACTGAAGTTCTGGAGATGAAATGATTGTAGGCCCCCCGTTGTCTCATATATATATATAATATAACTCTTCGTTCTAATTAATTAATTAATTAATCATTATAGACCATAATAGTCAGCAGGGGAATAACTTAACTTAACATTCTCAACTCGAATGCTGGGTGCTGCCCACCGGCGGTATACGAGCCCAAATGCTGGAAGATTCACGATGATCATCATTTGGTTTCATCTTGAAACTAGTGTTGCCCCAACATTGCTAATGTTGCCCTTCTTGTCCTCGATTTACGGCTACATCCGTGACCTCTGAGCGAATCTTCAGTTTCGATGCGGATGTTGTGAACATGAAGCGATCCCCTTTGCCACCAAAGGAATGTCGCTACTGATATAGTAATAATTATTTATAATAAATTACATTACATCTCAAAGTTTGATTTCGAAATATTAAAATAAATTTCATTTTAATATTTCGAAATCAAACTTTTGAGATGTAATAGTTCATTACTATATCATACTAAAATTGTGTTTTGTGTCGTTCATTCTGATTTCAATGGATCTCCAAATTAAATATGTTTACGATTGCATTGGTACTGTATACTGAGCAACAAAAGTAACCATTCACTTATATATTGGTTGTATTATGGGATGAAAAGAATTTGAACTTTTCATAATCAGTTAAATGTGTGCTGAATGCTCACTGAATGAATTCACGAAAAGAAAAACAGCAAATTTTGCTTGGTTGAACAACAATAGAGATGAACAAAGAAAGTCGTTCATTTCCGATATCTCTTAAAATTATGCATGGAAATTAATCGAACATTAGTCATTCTTTTTTCGACGGTTTGTGAGTTGATTACCACCTTTTGTTTATCGCTGCATTCTCTAATGTCGTTGGAAATTGGGGGCGCAATAGGGATAAGGCGGGCTGCCATTGCTGTACAACACGTTCGGCACTTTTTAACTGTATCAGGGCTGCACTGTTCGCCCTCCGTCTACGCTTCACCACCATAAGAACAGTGGATGATCAACTCAGGTTTGAGAGATCTCAGATTGCGACCAGGAACCAGGATCCTGCAATCATGTTTGGTCACTTTCGATACTGTTTCCGTCCATCTACCGGACCGCAGATGGTATCATCGGATCTCACGGACCCCCAATAAGCGAACAAAACAGTTCGACGATGACTTCGAAACGCGAGACTCCACTCGACGCCATTTTAGAGTTCCACATTTATCCCCATGGAAGCGCCGTGTAACCGCCTCTGTAAGGCACGGCACCACTTGCGGTTGACCTTCGGGAGAATGGGCTGCACTGGCCCAGGAGGTGATCCGAAGTCTCATCCGCAGTCTACGCCGAAGGTGCACGGCCTGTATTGAGGCAATAGGAGGTCACACGTCATATTGTTGACAATATTTGAGCATTTTTTCAGTGTAATAATCATTCCATCTGAAGTGCGATTTTGCGTTTTGACCTCAACCTCACTTTCAACAGCTCTTATCGATTCCTTGTAGCCGCCAAAAACTCCAACTTCCGAACAATTAATCTTGGATGCATACTGAAAACACCCATTAATCATATATCAGCGGTAAATTTAGTTTTCACTACGCTATGGTCTATTTAAAACGTGTATAGTTTCTTTTATTTGGCAGTAAATAGATAGGATTACCTTACAGATAGTTAATAGTTAAATCACCGATTGTAAACACTAGTTCAGACCCAATTAATTCGCCCCTCGAGAAATTTCTCCCACGCCCACGACACAATTCTTTTGTTGCGTGATTGCGTCAACCACCGAGATTCGTGGCCAGGGTTTCGTCTGATTCTTTGTCTTCGCTCCTTGTCCATTGAAGCAACCGCTTTTGTTCTCTGAACTCACTCCGGGGCCTCGTGCGTTTGCTCATTATATTTGCGGTTTTGAATTAAGACACGGCACGTGAACACATCTATATGCACACCTGACGGGTTTATCCCGAAAATAATAACGATTATTTATCGGGAAATGTTCTCTTGACACGTGTATGCACAATTTTATAGCCCATGTCTCACCAACAGACGAAGACAAAACCAAGTCGAAGGAGCTAAGTGCGTGTTATGCATTGTTGCATATATAACAGTTAAAGAGTTCGACTAAACAACAAATTTTATCATGGTGCGCATGTAGCATATTTCTAGATTTTCCGTGTCTCGTGAGTGATAATTGTTGAAGAACTCAATCAATGCATGATTAGCTATGACAATGCGTTAACCATAACTAAGCAATTAACGCCAAGTATTACGTAATACTTGATTTTTCTTGTGTGCCTGGCCTCAATCACGTGACATCTCCGTACTCAGAGTGCGTGACCATGGCTAAATTGTCAGATCACTCGGATGTTAGACGGAACAGTATAGTGGCGCCACTAACGGATGCATTCCTGCCTTTGTGCGTTGCTTCTGCTCATTGGACGTACTGTAAACTCGTGTTAATCAACAGGTGCCCTCAGCTGTGATTGTCAATCTAGAACAATGCACAATTTCTATGTCTTTATATTCTAAACTACGCTGATACTTGAGGTGGAGAGAATCGAGGATGAATGATTCCACATCTCGAATAACCGCTGAGCGATCCAGCGAAATTAAATTGCCCTTTGAATATATTCGTGCCTGGAATTCTATTCACACTCCGGGGCAAACACGTGTCTGTTAATTCGAAGCCGTTTACTCATCTTCTGTTCATATTATCGTGTTAATTTGTGTTAAACAGGATCTCGGGAGCTTGCATGATTACGTCTCAGCGGGGATATAAATCGAATGACACCTGGGAAGTGTTGCTAACTAAATGTGGGGAGAGGGAGGAATGGATTCGTGTATGTGTTCAGTCTCTGGGTTTCCGTACCACCAAAGACATGGAAACTATAGCTTCTACTAATATAATTATTGTCAATGCATCAGAAATAAGGACTTGATAATAGAATTGCTCCCAAAAGGCGTCCATTTTGTATGCCGTCAACTCTGTGGTGGTCAATTAAGTAGCTCGAGACTCAGATTAATTCAGAACGCTTAGAAACAATGGGAGTTATCATCATTGTTATTTATTAATGATAGTAATCATATTATAAAATTCATGTTTACTTTTATCTGTGGCATATTGCGTTTATATATCTACTGTCTAGTGTCCATCATTTCTGTCTCTTAGAATTTAAGAGTCTGGGCATATATATATGGGCATAAATATATATATATATCACAGCCAAGCGGCATAAAAGAATTACCTTTCGATCAGGTGTAATCGGAGCTCAAACGCCATGATATTCCGCCACCGTCAGATAAAGTTCTTCACAAAGTTTGATTATGCATCGGATCAGGCGGGAAATTCCGTTTGTAGTACCTCTACATCTCGTTGTTCTTGGGTCCAGGGGTTGAAAGGGTAGGATTCTGCATTTCTAAACATGCCCCTAATTCTTGATGGAGTGAACATGACTTGTACATGTATGTATACAATTGACTTCAAAGCCTATTCAAGTCATGAAGTTCTCATATCTGACACATATTGAGAGAGTTGCTTCTTCGTGTACGATGCGTGTGCATGTGATAATAACTTTATTTATTTTAGACATCCCTTTTTAGCATAGCATCGTTGGAAGTTAAAGCAATTCTTATTTTCACTTTTAGCGTTGGAAAACGTTATGTTTATCTGGATTGTGGCTTATCCTGATTATCATAACGCTCTAAAGCCGTTTTGATTCGCACGAATAAGAATGAGAGGGCACCTGGTGCGTTATGACTTGAAAGCCAATGAGCCCGCTTCTCTTTGGGACAACGTACGTAGTTCGATGACAGTGCATTGTATTGAATCAGGTGCTTCATGCAGTTGAAGAGTTATCGGTCGAATGGAAATAGTGATACATGCATTCTATACACTTTAAAGTCGGTAGGCCTACAGCCCTAAACAAAATAGGATATACTAGTAGGCCTAAGTAGTAACACCGCTTTTGGCTTTGCGTTGCAAAAAGATAAACAGAGATACGCTTATTTCTATGGGATTTGAATGGATGGAGACGAGGCATGCTGCACATGGATGTAATCTAAATGGTTAATTAAATGGAAAGTTCATAGATTGGAGCTGCGTCTTTCCTAGGGCAAATTGGTCACACATTCGGGTGGATCGCTTTGGAAAATGTACTTCAAGTCCTGTTACAGTTTGAAATAATATAAACATAAATTTAGATTTTTTTTTTTTTTTTTACCATAAAATAATGCGATTTGCAACCCATTGCAAACCCAGCCGAAATCGAGAGGTTTGGAAAGCAAGACCAAAGAAGCATTAACGCTAAAATGTTGAAGTTTATTTGACTAAGCCGCCAAAACATACATGGCGTTTCGAAAAACTGTTTAAGGCATATATCAAAGAATTAAGACGCAAGCTGCGGCTCGTAGGGACCAGGAACTACGTACACAATTTAACAACCTGACCAAGAAAATTGAACTGACAAAACAAGATAAATGAGTAGGCCAATACCTCTGCCAGAAAATATCCCTCGCCATCATTAGAGGAAATTCTTCCCCAATTTTATCCCCATTCAAACGTCATCCATAGTTTTTTGCTATTACTGTCTTCTGTGAATAACCTTTCAATGGATAAAAAGCTGTGGCTCCGATGAAGTTGCACCAGTCATGCAGTGTTAATCTAATATGACAATTTCCTCATCTGGATGGGAACGGGAATGTCCTTCTCGTGGGAATATTTCCTTTTATAACCATGCAGATCGGGGGTTTTTTATACATATTCATTGCGTATATCACTTAGTTTGTCCTTATTTTCTGTTTTCATTTTTAATTTTTGCAACTATCTTCGTTTTGTAGGTTTGCTGTTGTTGTTGTTGCACATTGGTTTTTACAAAGATTAGATGAGTTACTTCACCCCGTATATTGTGATATAATGCTGCCCAAATGAGTCCTACAAATAATTCCAAGCAATTTCAACTAGAATTAGTAAGAATTAACACATAATTTATTCATTACTGGAGGCAGGAAAATAAATAGCTTGCATATACCATAAAAATTGTAGCCCAAAAAAACAACATAAGAAAACAATGGCACTAAAAAGATGATAGAGACAACTGATAATTCATCATTGAGATTCTAACAAATGGAATGCTAAATTTGAGAATGCTATGAAAGTCATTGGAATTCAAGTTTACCATGAAAAATAATGATAATTATCATGAAAATTATTTAGTAAAATTGGTTACCAATGAAAAAAAAAAATTTGTTCCATAAAATTTGAAAACTATTATATGGCAACCCAATTAATAAACATGGTTTCAATATTTAAATAATACATGTAACCCATTGTAAGATGAGATAGAAAAATAATTAGAAATATAAAAGCACCTAACAGCAATTAGATGAGTGCCAATTAAATGCAATACAGCAGACAGAGTTTTATAAAATAAAGCTTTCCAATTCAGAACATACAGTATAATCTCGATATTTTGAATTTATAGATTTAGATTATAGATTATAAAATAGATTTCTGTAACCATTCTATGTCTTTAAACAATGCCGACCATGCGTTCGCATTGAATGAGGCCGTGCATCTTTGTTACACCTATTGCAAGCATGAATAGGATTTGGGAGTTACTCAGAGAATCGCTTGCTGTCAACTTCGAGAAAGGTGTGAATGACGCTGATTGGACGCTCCGAGTCGAGCAATTAGTTGAGTCAGCTTTAACCAATCACAGGCAAAGTTTCTCTGACATTCAACCATGCATGAGTGAGTGAGTAATGGGGTTTTACGGCTCCACCCAATCCGATCGGATGATACGGGCGCCAGTCAACCATGCATGAAA
The DNA here is from genome assembly GCA_000328365.1 of Capitella teleta. Lineage (NCBI taxonomy): Eukaryota > Metazoa > Annelida > Polychaeta > Capitellidae > Capitella > Capitella teleta. The sequence goes on along the minus strand of KB294122.1, from coordinate 25,177 downwards.
ATTTTGCATATTTGCATTAAATTTGAAATAAAGTTATCGTAAGTTACCCACGTGGCCGGAAAATGAGTTTGAGTTACAGAGCTTTTCAAGATATGGAAGTTTGACATAATATCGTTACAAAATTCAATGTATGGGAATAGGGAGGGACTCAATGATTCAAAATGGCTCAGACTTATAGGGCAATTCAACTTAAGGAAGTTGGACATATCGAGATTATACTGTACATATAATAATATATATAAAAAATCTTTACAATGATGCATCATTTGAACAACAGCAATCACCATCACGTCCTACTTCCTGATCGATTAACTCTCCCCCAATATAGCATAGATCTAGAGAAAATAAGTAAAATATTCCTCTATGATTTAAACTTAAAAATATATATATATGTAGCATGAATACCCTGTATTGTACAGAAACCAACTGCAAAATCTGCAACTTGTCTGCCTGAATTTAATGAAATTCAATGAATTAAAGATTAACTCACGAAAAGAAATTAATTTCAGATCATTCTCTCCTTCTGAGCATTGAGAACTGACCAATCAAACCAACTGTTACCCCGCAGAAGCCGTTGAATAAGCTACATTATTTTCTCCTCCGGGTTGAGCATTGTAGTTGAATGCTAAACCACCCGCTGGTTGTTGCTGTTGCTGTCTCTGTTGTTGCTGTTGTTGTATGCGCTCCATTGTTGCCCGTGTGACCAATTTGTACTTGCCGGGTCGAATCTGCAGACAGATCCAATCTCCTTTCTTGATCTTATAACGACAAACAACGCACAAAGTGACCCCCAAAATGAGACCAATCAGAGCGATGCTCCCAAAGACGCCACCTAGGATGGCAGNCAATCTGCAAGAATTCCGTTAGATGTTATATTACCCCTCACAGCTTCATATCACAACAGGAGACATTGCTTCCTCTGTAGCAGCAAGCGGTGTAACTGTCCGGTTGACCAGGTTGAGGACAAAACACCAAGTTCCAATCAGGATCTGTGTGGATTGCAGATCAATTATAAAGTCATTCAGCAAATATCTTGCAGCTTACTGTATACTCCAGTGCTTCTTCCGCTTGGAGTTTTAGCGCATATTTTAGTCGAGCGTTCTTCGCAGCATGCTGGTAGGTAACCATGGCGACAGCATTTTGTCCTGTTTGCTGGTTCTCCAAGCTGAGGGCAGAAAGGAGGGTAACCTTGCATTGGGTCACAGGTGGTCACGGCTTGGGTGCAGCTGACGCAGAGGGCAGCGACTGCAAAAAAAACTGAAAGCTGAAGACTGTTATATGGAAGTGATCCAGACTCACCAAGTGCAACGTAGAGGAGTATGTTGTTGATTAACTTATGGTTATCAAATGCCATGATCAGTGATCAGAGATCAATCAATGGTTCACAGGGTTAAACATCAAGCATCATTGATGAAGTGTATCTGCCAATTGATAGGATTTGCATTTAGTGGTTGGTCAAAATTATAAAGCTATGAAATTTATTAATTAAAAACACTGAATGATTCGGTGACAGCTTGGGGTAGGATATGTAGAAATTTAGAAAACATTATGCTATTTCGTTCACATAAGCTACTAACTGATGCCTGACGTGCAGGCAACCTAACATAAATATTAATTAGGAAAGCCATAATTTTTATCTGGGTTCCATGGCATTACAGGCCTATATGCCCAAACTCATTCCCACGAGAGAGTAACTTGAGGGAAAGAGATGCCTATCATCCTATTTCATGTGCCCAATCATGCGCTATATCCTTATGCTACACTCAACGGTGTATAGGAGAGCCACTACCCCTCGGGACTAACCACATGATGATTATCGTTGACCAAGAGGCTTGTATGTTTCTGAGTTATTGTTTTCCAACGGGTTATGAAAATGGTCATGATTAACAGCATAAAGATCTATTGCTTCTAGGCCGATAACTCCAGTAAGGTCCCCATTAATAATGCCAGATCTAGCTGACATTCTACAGCGAGACGCCATGCGAGGTATACAGTCCTTGACCGATTTATCTGTGGCAGCGTTATCACCAGCTATGCCAGATGGCAGATCATACCCGTAATCAAAATAATTATAATATTTCCAGGTAACCACTAAACCAGGTTGGATTTTCATTATATCAGCAATTCGATTTGGATGTACGCGTATATTCCTAATACGTTATTATCAAATTACTTCCTCCGGTTACCAAAACAGTGCCCCTGCAAACGGGCGTGCCGCTTTCAGCTTTCAACACTACAACAGCAGGTCAACATGACAACTGTCAATTCATCGAGAATAGTTGAAAGGGAACGTCGTCTGCTAAAAGAAAAAAGAACTCAAATATCATAACGCACAGGGATCATTCGTTATCAAAATTGGATTATTTTTTTCGTGTAACATCTAATTAAACTCCAAATATTGATGTGAAACTACCCTAAATATTTTGAGTTTAGTAATTATATAAATTCATTCGAATAATATGCTTTTAGATGGGATTTGGTACCCAACAATAAAATTAATAAACGCTTACTCCCCAAAAATCCACATCCGCTCAACATGGCTTCACAAGAAGCGAAGAATAAATCAGGAATGTCTCAAGAACAAATAATCCAGGGCTTCAATGACCTGCGGAATCAACAAAAACAACTGATAAACAAAATATCTGAATTAGAAATGGAGCGAAAAGAACACGAGTGCGTACATATACAATATAACTTGGTATATTCAATCGCCGGTCTGCTATTCGCATGCGTGAATGATGATGATCGTTCTGATTTCTAGTGATTCTGTCTCGACTTGTCTGTTAGCTCACCCCCTGTTAATCTGATTATTCAAAACTGTTAACCTGCTAATTCAACTGATGTTAACCTGCTAATTCAGTGTTGCCTTGGGACTCGAGTATTGTTCTCAACTCCCTGAGTCCACAGGGAGTCTTACCAGTCCAGTGGGCGATGGATTCATGGAATGCCTATGCAGCCTTCTAGACAGTATATAATAATATCAAGGGAAGTCACTGATTTCTCAGATTAACAATAACAAAGCCTCGGAAGCTAAATTCCCCTCACGGGAGAGAGATGAGGCTTTGGATCTGGCAAGATTATGAATAAATGAACCTATACACACCAAAAACTCTGCACGGCAGTGACTAATTACTCATTAATTGCACAAAAATGCTTCCATTTCCAAAACGACTAGCAATGGGTACGATGGCTGCAGCATTCGACCTTCACCTTAAAAAGCCGCTCAGTGATTGATCAATAATAGTCCAGCTGAGAAATGCAATTGAAATTAATCAAAGCATTCACTCGATAGAGATCGGTCCAGCAGTATGATTCTATAAATTATTCAATGCATATAACAGTATTCAGATAATTTTATAGTCCGTAATACTGGTTATAAATTCTAAAGTTATTAGATAGATAACACAACATGTTGTGAGGTATATAAAAGGATTCTAAACATATACACCAGAGAGCGCTGTATGTGTCGTCTGCTAATTTCCGTCAAGTCAACTTACTTAAAGGGAGGGAGAACTGGTTAAAAATGGACTTTGAGTCGTTATTTGATGCACCAAAAATTATTCCTATGCCTGGCCCACACAAGGAATATCATCCCTAACGATTTCGCGGGAGATATATTGCTAATTAGGCGTGACGTCAGGAGCTGTGATGAAACATCGAGTTCCCCATCTTTTACAATGGGCCTCGTCATATCAGCGTGTCCTGCGACTAAACCCCTGGATATTTTTTTATTTTATTTTCGGAAATAGATAGAATAATCATTTTGCCACCAGTCAGGCGCAAAAAAAAATATTTTTCGCTATTTTTCTTATTTTAACAAGCGATTTTCTAGGACACCTACCATGTTTCTCATCCTGAAACAGTAAAAAGGTCAGCCAGAGTGCACCACGCATGCGCTTTTGTTTCGTAAACAACAGAGATGTCCTTTTATGGCGAAGATGATCTGCTCTGATTGGCTGAAATCGATAGCTTCACGAAGGGAACGGGACCAATCACGGCAAGCCTTCAGCTGACGTTTGCCTCCTATACTTCGTAATGGAAGTCATTCTCCCATAGGCCCAATGCTAACCCCGATATTCGGAATGGATTATTAGTAGATCTGTTAAATTCGGTTTGCCTGCCATCATGCCATGGCCCATGTTTCAAAGTTAATCTAATTTTTGCATTTACTAATTTTGCAAACTAACTAGTATTATGCTAAGTGACAAGTCTCACTCTCATCAGTAATTTTTAGCTGCTCTTCTCTGCTAATCACACAATGATTGTGATACTGGGAAAAGCTCTGACAACAATACAATGTAAACATTCTTTGATTCTACAATTCATCTTTGATTATTTGCCCTTTGACATCTTTGTTTTTCTGAATTTCAGTTTGGTGATGGAGACATTGAAGGATGTTGAGCCTGACAGAAAATGCTTCCGTATGGTAGGAGGAGTTCTTGTGGAGAGGTCAGCCAAGGAGGTGTTGCCTGCTCTCAAAACTCATTATGAATCGGTCAGTGACATTTCAGACTCTTTCTAATATGTGAAGAAATTAATTATTATTGAAGTCTAAAGACTACAAACTTTTGCCAAAATTAAGTTAGGCACTGTATCCAAAGCTTCATTTGACATTCAGGGAAGAGAATTTTTTATTTTGATACAGTTGAACCTAACTATAGCGACAGCATTCGTCGCAGCCAATTTTGTGTCATTATGCGCACCCGTCGGGGCCATTGGCTCCCCAAAGCAGGTTTGTGAGGGGTCAAATGAATGAAATTATTGCATAATATCAGAAGTTCAGAACGTTATGAGCTTTAATTGGAATCGGCTTGGTGACTTAAGTTAAGTTAGCCAATTGCTCAACGATTGTACAAAGGAAAATTATCAAAGAAATCTAAGTTTGCCGCATTTTGCTTCAATTACATTTGACAATAATCATTGTGAACGGTTTTCAAAACACAAGACGCCAGACTAAAATCACAGGCTTTCAAGTTTGCCAACAGCCCAGCATATCAAGGGCCACAAATAGCAGTTAACATGTCGTGCAGACTGCCTATGGCTGTCAATCAAATTAAAGAAGATGTCAGCAGGGTCGTTATAGAAAGTGGTTTTTAGCCACAAAACAGTTTTCTCAAGTGGGAGAGTTAGTGTCGGAAACCAAGGGTTCTGTTTAAACGAGGTGCTTAACATGGAAATAGATTTGTCACATGCTATATGCTATCTTTAAGTGTGGCTGTCGCTATTGCAATTGCTGTTGTAATGAGGTTTCACTGTATAATTATAATTACCCGGTGAATATTCTTTGAGATTTCAAATTGTGCAAAAAAGTTAGAGCTGACCCAAATTTCTTTCATGTAAGCAGCTATAAGTCACACAAAATTGTCAGTTATCTCTCAAGCTAATCAAAACAATGTCATTTGCACATTTTGCTATAAATTGAAAGTTTGAAGCAAAAGATCTCAATTATTTCATAAGTTATTATTGGTGAAAATATTCTGACGACAGGCTGTTAAAGGCAAGAGAACAAGAAAATTTTCAAATTTTCAGTCTACTTCAAACTTTTAAACTTAAGTATGATACCTTAGATTAGCATTTCGCAATAATCATTAGTACAATATTTAGTCTGGAGTCTGGACATCAACAACATGCTTCCGGGAATTAATGAAAGATCATTTTCAACTGACTTAGAAAAACATAGCATGGATGGCATTTGATGCATATGACTGAACCTGACCGATCTAGCTGCTTACTATCTGCTCCTAAAATGATTGGCTGCCTGAATGGGCTTAGGGTTGTTGAAAATACTGTATCACAAAGGTTATGCTGCAATAGACTTGTATGCAGTGGGAACTGGGTATATATTCAGCTGATGAATATCTACTGCTCAAAGCTTGGCTTCGGATATTTGGACAAATTCGATATTTGCCCATGATGCATTGTGGTAAACAGTTTAACACATAGTTAATTACCGTACACTCATAAATTCATAAACTCATAATCCGGAAATCATTGCTATCCCAGAAGGCGTCGTACGCATGGATTTGTGCTACATGCTTTGAATGTCTCTTATTCTGTTGTTACAATGAAGATATAAGAAATGATTTAGTTGCATATCTTTTACAGTTGAACTTGAATTAATTGTTTAATATTTTTAAATTTTCATAGCAATACAGTGGCAGACATCCTGGATTTTTCAAGTTCTATCAATTACAAATTAAACTGATCATCTACACGTACTCTATTCAATCTTGTCTTTGCAGCTTGGTAAAGTTCTAGAAACTCTGAATACGCAGATGGTGACCAAGGGACGTGAAGTGAACGAATATAAAGAGAAGCACAACCTGAGGATACGAGGGGAGGACGCAGAGGACCAGAAGAAAACCGACGCCAACACCAAGGCCTCCTCGTCCGGAGTGCTCGTTGCTGGTCAGGCGTCATGATCTGGCATTTGAGCTTTTTGTGGACTTTCTTTTATTTCTCGTGTGCTCCCTGATTTTTCTCTCAATAAAACCTGTGCTGTTTTTTGATACTCCATCATTTTGTATCTCCATATTTTTATTGACTTTTGAAATTTCACTTTTGAAGGAGAGCTTTGCATTCATCTAAATTATTTAGCAAAACAAAAATATCAAAAATTCATGTTTGATGTGGTTTAATACTTTTCAATTTTCATAGCAATACAGTGGCAGACATCCTGGATTTTTCAAGTTATATCAATTAAAATCGTGTGTTTCGGCTCAGAAGGAAGTAGATTCTCAAATTCAGAAGTAGAAGTCTTCATAAGGCATGAAGCCGTGTCGGTTTCTCTGTGTGTTCAGCCCGTACACTTGCTCCCTCAGCATGGGACCATACACGCTGGTCACTGGCTTCTTATACTGCGTCGACGTCATAGCGTTGGAGAACTGATACCA
>KB294122.1:1569-18163 GCA_000328365.1 Capitella teleta | reverse complement strand
CGCGCGTTGCCTCCGTCTCAGGCACGCCCTGTCGACGGTACTCTTGCCTCCAAGCGGGATGGTCCCATTTCTCCCGATAGGCTGGTCGCATCGTTCCAGATTGGAACTCAATCTTTCTCATGACTGGCGTGCGTGAATCGAGTCGGTAGTGCTCATCTCGCCATTCTGGGTGGCTGCAGTTCCATTTGTCCGTCCATTTCTGGGGAGATGAAATTAAACTTCAATCGCGATGGAGGAGTTATACATTACCTGGTATGCCTGCTTTCCATACGGCTGAGTGTAATTTTCGGCTAACGTTTGTCTGAAAAATTGAATTGAAAACGATTCAAGTATGGTTCATTATGATCATTTAATTATCACATACATTCATGTTGACATGTACTACATACATGAAGTACTATTTTTCAATATATTTTTATTAAACTCTTTCAGTTACCTGAAAAAGGCCGGTGGGTTTGGATAGGCAGGCGCATGAGGTGGCACGCGTGCCCAATTCGGCTCCAGAGTAATGTTTCCGGGGCTTGCCATGCTCGTGCGTGACTTCAGGGGCTGGCAGAAGCTTAGAGATGTTGCTTCTTCTAATGTAAACTTTGATGAAAGCAAAGTTGATCGCTTAATTCATAGAAATAACAGCCAATTCGTCAATTTTATAAATTGATGTCTTTATGATTATATGATTGGAAATAGTGTGTAATTTATTTCATATATACAGGATATTTTTTATTTTTGTCACAACGAAGACATTTAACGACTAGAATCAATGATGTGTAGACTATCGAGAACTATTATAACAATGTTGTAAGCGGCCTTATCGATTGTTGTTGCGTTGCTATGGCCTGAATTTCAGAGATGCAAAGTCCTTGATCGATATTTTAGGCCGCCATTGCGGTGTTTGAAGTTTCGATTGTGAGTTTTCTTGTTCACTGAATAATATCTCAACAACGAGAGGGCAGAAACAACAAATTATATAATCTGTACTTCGTCGAAATAGGCTGAGAATATGAGTTCGATTCCTTGGACTTTCGTTGATAGCACGGCTGTGGTGACTCGGGAAAGAGGGCCACCCCTGTTTCAGATGCCTCACATGTGGTACGTTGACTTACGTCAAATTTGAATAACAATTACCAGTATAATTTACTCCCAGATAATATTAACTAAAAATCAATTATTATTACACAGGCAGCCAAATCTGAACATGCCCAACCCAAGACACACCAGCCACTGCGACAGAGCCAAGGTAAACAGAATTCATAACCTACAATTCACAAATTAAATAAATAAAATTTGCAGCTTGGCTGGCGCAAGTGGGCGCATGAACGACCAGACATGTACGCTCACCACGCGGAGGCCACAGTGCCAGACTGGTACTGCAGACGCATCTACAACATCAACCACAATGACATCAAAGATAAGATGCGGGCGTACGAACAAACCTCCAAGCCAACCATCAAGGCAACATACAATTTACCCAGAAGTCATAGCGAACCACGACCAGTGCAACAAGGATACCAAGCGACCCCACACACCATCACGGGACAAATCCGGCCCCCGCAATGGGGCCTGAGTCACCCACCGCACTACGCTGAGCCGAGTAGAGTGGAGCCACTTCCCCTCATACATCCAGACGCCAAACATTTGTGAACTCACTCGGAATGATCTTCAGACCTGCCTTCCATTGTATATGACCCAGACATGTTTTACAGACAGTTTTATCGGGTGACAACATGGGGAACGCAAAGTTCCTCTTCAATAGCTGTGATATGTAATAAAAGTGACGTAGAACTAGGAAATAAAACCAAACAAAAGCCAAAAAAAATCATGGTAACTTTCAGTGTTTTATTTCCTTTTACTTTGCATATAGGAATGAAAACAAGAAATATCACTGTAAATGCAGAACCATAATTTCAAGTCAATGTAACAGGAATAGCAAATACTAATGACTGGGAACTTTGAAATTTTGCAGTCCCTTAATTAAAAATATGGCTGATATCAAAATAAAGTTTGCAAGAAGACAAAGAATCAATGAAGGAACTATGATGGTGTCTTTGGTTTGTCTGCTGCTTGCTCCTGAGAACAAGAAAAAAAAAAATTTATTCAGGAGAAGAAAATAAATTAAATAATCAACTTCTCAACTATAGTATCAGAAGGTTGGAACTTAAATTAACTTGTGGTGTTAATCTCAGTTTATGAAACTCTGAAGAAAGAGACCCACCAGACGAAGTGAATGTCTACGCACTCGGCCCTGCTTCATGGCATACTTCATGCCCATTCCTTTCTTTTTCCTCTTCGGTTTCTCGACAAGAGATTCCGTAGAAACGAACTGTTTGTTACCTGAAGGGAGAACAGAAATTAAATCAAGTTAATCAAGTTATCAAATTCATGAAGCACGGAGCCAGGGATGAAATTTATTCAAAGAATTATTTGCGTGCTCTCACAAAATAATATTTTATGACCATATTCCAATTATGTTTACATGAAGATTGTTTTCCTTCGCTCGAAAAACAACTTCAAGGAAACAACAGTAACAAATTATTTATCAAGAATTTGAGATAATAATTACTTCTTTTAATCACGTTGGTACACAAAATATCTCAGATGGATAATTTTATTCGTACAAAAACAAATTATCTTGCACACAATTTACTGTTGAACACACACATATTTTTCACAGTACGAGGGACCATCACATTTTGTGGGATCCTTTGAATGAAATGCTTATGAAGTTATGAGTAATTATGCTGGCTACTTGCCAACATACACTCGAGAACAACTCTTTTTTTCAATCAAGAATTGTGCCAAGTCCTTAGATGTGACAGACTTCAGTAAAAGCTAAGTTGTCCTAAGGAAATTTCATTTTAGAATCAGACCCAGGAAAGTTCATGAGATGAGAATCTCAGAGTGAAAAAATGCTGAAAAATATTTCACCAACCCTTGAGTTTCTTCCTCTTCTTGCCCTTGGTCTTTTCTTCTGCATTTTCTTGCCATCCAATGAACTCGTAACCATTGGAACGTCTGCCATTTCTACCGTGCCACCCATTCGATCTCATCTTAGGTTCTTGCGAAAAATTCGAGGTGTCTGTCCCTCTGCCGATTGAATAACTTCGTCTGTGCTTTTCAACTTTGACCTCATTACTTCGTCTGTTCTTTCTGACTTTGACCTCATCCACATTTGGACAATTCAGACTGAGATCCTCAATCATAGATTGCACTGAAAACAGAATAAGTTCAGGAGTTCAAGACAAATAATAAAACAGCAAAACAATTTTTTTCAAATTTAAAATATTGACCAATAACAGCATAGAGATAATAAATGAAATTATTTTTATTTCAGCATTAATTCTAACACCAACCGTGGTTTTCATACTGCTTCAATGTGTCGTAACACATGACATGCGGTGAGAAAATGGGCAAATGGTTGACTTTTCTACTGTACTTGGCAGCGTCACAGTCCTGCAATTGAAGCAAATTCACAAGTGAGTTTGATATGAAAGTGAGCGCACCCACCTCCACAAAGTGACCTTGCTTCCCGCAATAAGCGCAGCCTCTCTTAGTCTTCCGGCGACCAGTACCTCTCTCAATATCCACATCAGGGTTCTAATGAAGATAGAATAATGAGTGAAATCCAAGAAAATTACACACAAAAATCACTCACTGTGGTAACATGGAACTGTCTCCACCATTCAGAACAGTCCTAGAAGAGGAACAAAAAAATTAAAGGATTCAATTATTAATTAATTTAAATTTGACTCATTTGTTACACCACACACTAAAATGAGTGCCTGGTTGCGGATCTTCAATTATAGCTTTCAAAGTTTTAATAATAATAACAATTTATTTCGCACAAAAACATGTACAGGAAAAATGAACGAATAAAGAAAAACAAAACGATAAAGGTAATGGTAAATATAAATGCATACAATAATAAAAAAATTCTGATTCGTTTTGTAACAAATTCAAATTCAACCCACTGATGCAAGAAATATTTCCAAAGGTGGCCAAGTAGTAGCCATCGGAAGTCACAGAACGCCAGGAAATTGAAAATTATGAAAAACGGTCCTAAGCATTCTAATTGATAGTCCAATTGATAAACCTTGGTTGCTGTTGAAAACACATTTGAAGTCAAAACATAATTAATAATGTATCCAACGTTCGGTTTAATCGATAAGAGATCTTGAATTTCTTGATGATCGGAAATTCTGAATCCACGAAAAAGAAAAAATCTCAAAACATCACTGAAGCCTTGTTATCATGCTGTCGCTCAAGCTAAGAGATCTGCCACAAGCAACTCATTTCAGTGTGCAGCTTCATATTTATTTAAAGGTGAAGCAAAATTCAAGATGCGAAAAGATCACAAACCTCACGATCATGTCCAACACGATGACAACGAGTGCACCTCGATCGGCAGGGATACTTCTGTTCCGTGCACTCAAACTGGGTGTGGCCCAGACGCAGGCAGGAGAAGCAAACCGGATCTTTGCAGATTCCTTTGTGCTGATCCAAACCGCACATTGTGCATTTTTGCACCTTCTGTAAACCCACATTAAAAAAAAGTTAAGAGTATCGATCAATGTTGAACATCACCCACCTTGGCCTGCATGCAGTCCCTGGAGAGATGGCCGCGTTCTTTGCAATTGTGACACTGAACATTCACGTTGCCATAGTAACGCTTCATAGTTGAATTGCGAGGGGACTTTGCTGACCTGTGTTGCTGATAATCGGACGCGTCAATCTGCCACTCATCATCTGCGAGGGAAAAAAAAGAATCAAGCTCAAGATGTTGAACCGAATGGCCACTCAATTCAAACTGACCGTCTCCTCCCAAAGAGCCGAGAATTTCCTCTAAATCCTCAAAACCTGCAGGTTTGTGGAAGTTGAATTGCAAATCCAACGACGTCTTGGGCTTAGCTTTGGCCGTTCCGATCACCATGGAGAGAGAATCATCTGAATCCGAAGTGTCCTTGGAGTCAGAAAACGTCCAGTGGTCAGAATCATCCACAACCACAACCGGCGGAAGAGACGGACTTTTAGGCGGAAGAACTATCACAGAATCTTCAGAATCTGACACTGTCACCGGGTCAGTCCGACCCTTTGTGTCAATCACATATTGCACTGGCTCTTTCAATTTCTTACTTTTTTTAGTGTTTTTTTTCTCACTTTTTGAGTCAATTTCATACGTGACACTAACAAATTGGGAACTCTTCTTACGATTTTTCTTATTCTTCTTCGATGAAGGTGGCGCTGATTTAACAGGTTTAGGTTTATAATCAGGCGTATCAACAACCTTTTCAACCAGCGAGACATCAGAGTGGTATAAACTACCATTCAAACTGAGCTCATGACCTGATTCAGCGGTTTCATAGTGTATTTGGCTGTAGAGCGCAATTTCAAGTTGATCCTGCTCGTCTTGAGAATTCAGCTCACTGTCGTCCGTATGAGATGTGTCCTCATGGTCTGGCTCCTCCTCTCTCTCCTCCTCACTCCAGCCGCCCATGCAGGACGACATTCTTTCTGGAATTAACAATTAAAGTGTTCATTACATACTGCTTGGATCAGCTTTTGTGGCCCTCGCAACTATTAATAATTAACCAGAAGACGTATGGACTACATGTATGATGTAATTTATTGTTTATTATTTGCTTGAGAATTGTAAAGTAAACCGGGGGCAAAAAATTTTAGTGAGGACTCGTCATCGGCCTGACACCCTATGGCTGATCTACGGGTGATCAGGATCTGCCATAGAGTAGACTTTAAGACTAGAGTAGGACTATCATATGTGTCATAATGTGATATGCAGTAGACTGAGTAGTGAGTAGTGTATGATGGCCAGCGGTCATGCTGCTGACCCAGGAACTGAGGAAGATTCAGATCTTATTGTATCAGGATTCCAAGTTTGCCTGTCTGTATCATAAGCATAGAGAAATGAACACATGAAATAAATTAAAAAACCCAAACTAGAAAAATTCAGCATTGACAGCAGATACGAATGGGCGATAATTAGTGGATCGAGCACTGAATAATTGCACTAACCTTAGACCAAGTCGAATCGTGATATTCGTTATATTTGCCAAAACTCAAACCTTATGCTGAAAGTATTTCATTGGGCCACTTGAATTGCTTGTGAGATATGGTGAAAAATGACTAAAACGTTAAAAACAGCTGATCTCCCAGTTGAGATGCGTGAGCTCACGAAGCCATGTGGACAAGGATAACACCTATGACGTCACAGATTTCGCAATGCGCAGTGCGTTATGATCGAGTCCGATGGCCCTCTTTGGCCATTGTCAAACGAGCAGACGACGCCACAGCACCAGTTGGAGCGGCGGCCAACTGAATGTTACACAATGCCTCTTTGGCCTCTTTACCGGGGCTTGCTCACCGCGCGTTCTTTTCGAAAAGCGTCGACGCGACAAATGTGCCTCTATCAGTGCTTCTTAAAAAGTTCTCGGCCTAACATAGAACCAAATCCCCAATACTAGTGACTAGGGAAATTTGGAGGTTAGATTCATAACATTTAGCTTTGTTTTGTCCCTCGCATAACTATTATTTGACCGAGCGCTCTTCTACCGGTATCACTGTCAAGACCTCATTTCAGGTGCCAAACGTTTGATTTATGAGCCTCTCATAATACGTCTATTTTGCAACATCTGATCGCTGACAAAGTATGCTCAAAGGAATTAAAATTAACACATTCAGCGCCACATCAGTTTCGGGCTGATAAACGTTCACCGCCAGGTATTTAAGCCTCGACTTCACCGCTCCGTAATTTCTGTATGCAGGCACGGATAGCTATATATAGTACATATTAGGATAGGTCGTTCTCTTGTGAAGCCAACGGTGTAAGATTCAACATCATACATGCAATTACATGTACTGAAATATAGCTCTGAACAACACATGGTTTCATGAGGACAACACCCTCGCAAGCAAAAAGCTGAGAAAATCGTACTTTTCTCTCAGCTACAAGTACTAACTACCAGCACATTATATATTGTTATTACAGAGGTTATGCGTTGTGTGGGCATAACTAGTATCAGTAACTGTAATTTGCAGATCAAAGGATGAGAATAACAATTATATCTATAAATCCAGGGTTTGAGCCGGCGCCAACTTGGCTTCAGTCGCTCGCTTTCTCAAATCCCACGGAACACGTGACAAAAGACGCATCAATGATGTAAGAAATGCACCAATGATTATTTGCATACATACATGTAGTAGCGCAGATGGAGAGTACTTGTCAATGAAAATAAAACAAGTCATTCCTTGACAATGAGCATTCAATTGAATGCAGAAGCTTGCTTGTGTAGGCCTATGTTTCTGCACATCAAACAGGGATTTAGAAGTTGCACAATAAACCCACATCGAAAATAACTGTTTGTAAAACACGCGGCTTTGAAGTCTTTGCAGGGTGGCGCCAAAAGTCAGCGGCTACATGCGAATTCAAAGAGACTATCTCGAAGTGTTGTCGATTGCAATGACGAGAAAGACCATAGCACGTGTAGTGACAAAAGCGCCAATCACCCTCATTCACTAATTAGCTCGCTTTAAAGTAACCCCAATAATAGGGAACTCCTTCGCTTCGCTGCGTTCGTTCGTGTTTGTCGAAGCGATGTTACAAAACCAAATAATGACTGCAGTACGTGTCAACGCCGGAAGTATACAATTCTGTGATTATTATAATAAATATGTCGAAGATGAGTTCGATGAATATGAATGAACCTCGGAGAGATGGTGGCCGAGTGGTTAGCGGATCGACTTGGCGCTGGCCACTGGAGGTTCGAAGCCAGCCACCAATCGTGTGTCCTTGGGTAAGGCACTTAACTCCTGCTTACCTCCTCGGACCACATATGCCGTCAGGCTTCAGGATTCCGAGGTTAAATAAGCCCTCCAAAAGAAAAGAAAAAGAAAATAAAAAAATAACACGATGAAATGTCCTGTTATCGTACTAAGTACTTAGTCAACGTCTTGCAAAATTACAGATATGACGCAAAAGTGGTTCTTGCATGCGCTTATGCGTGGCTTTATCTGCAAAAGACGGAGATCTCAGTCTTTAGCGGTGAATGTGTTAAAGGAATGCCAGCGTTTATGGGAATTAATGAAGTGATAGATAATCTTCTTGGTTCACTCTGTATAATTAACCAGTGTTAGCGGTCACTCAGCACTTCTGCCGCTGCTGAGAGTCGTCAATTTGCGTGTCCATCTCTAGAGACTGGATATATATACACTGTATATTAATTGTCGACACGCTTCTTCACGGAGTTCTGCCATGTAAGAATATATACTCCACAACAGGATTCATAGATCTGAAAGAACGAAGTATCGAACCTACGTGGAAATCAACCCGGCCTGACGTTATACATGCGCCTACACAGTGAAAGCCATGAAAGAACACGAAAGAATTGCCGTGACGAAATTCCGCCATTCATTGCACAATCTCGCAATTGAAAAAAGCACTTGAAGAAATCCAGGATAAAATCACATAATCTCAAGATGCCTCATGATCCAAGATATACGCATAAATCACCCCAATTTGAACTAAAATTTTCCTAATTTCTTTTTCACCGAACCTACTACAATTATGACGAACATTTGATTTGTTTTGAATTTATCACAAATTTTGTTTAACCTTCCTTCCATTATTGTATGCAACATTATGCTGTCCTGCAATAAAAAGATCTCTCTATGTATCATCTGCATATCGTAAGTTAATTTCATATGCATCGTTTTCCTCCTGCACCGTTCACAGAAGGCGGTCCTCCCATCTCTTCTTCCGCACAGGCCCCCCACTACACGAATGGTTGGTATCTGCACATATCATTTGTTGTAAACAATGCATATGATATCTGGAATAATGAACGAGTATTCAAATTCCACACAATTCTCCGTCACACTCCACACAATTCTCCGTCTCACCCACACAATTCGCCGTCCGTTAATGATATGCAAATGATAAGCCGGACATTCTCCGTCACCCGTATCCCCACTGTGCATTATATACTCACGATAATGCGCACAGCGATGTGTAACCCCCATACATTATATAACGCAATTTTCGCACATTTTTCATTTATATAGCATATACAATACATGTACTAATAGCCAACAATCCAATTGATGTTTTCGGCATTATGATTTCGTTCAACGTACTTAGTTACTACAAAGATACTCAATGATCAATCAGCTTAAATGGAATATCTTTGGTATCTATATATAAAACGCCAGTGAGTGATTCTGTTGGATGTAATTATTTGCTAACATCCCTTAATTAAAATAATTACTAAACTCATTAGTCATTATCACTCGAGAATCCTTCCCAGGAGGATGCCAGAATTTTGAAAATGGAACGAACCATAATTTACACACAAAAACATTTTTACAATTTTAAAAAGCTTGTGATCTGCTTCCATTATGCAATAACAGAAGTAAAATGTGCCAAGAATTACACGGTAGTGAGATCAAGTCTTCCTCTTTTTTTGAAATCAAACCAAGCTGAGTAAATGAATGAGTAAATGAATGAGTAAATGAATGAGTAAATGAAAGTGTACCAGTCGGTATACAAGAGCAATTTTATTACACAGAAATTATAAATAACAAACAACAATTCTGATGGCGGATGCTATACCCGCTCAGAAATCCAGATGGCTCCTTTACAACCAACTTTAATCACATTAGTCAGGACATTGTACAATGGCGCCTGTATAAAAGAAAGAAATTGCAAGTGAAGGGTGATTAATTTCAAGGAGAATACTAACCTGCTCCGCATCATGCTCTAATCCAGTATCTAAGTGCTCCAATTCCTCATCTCGGAATTTAGTGATAGTCTGCAATGAGGATGAAAAAAGGCATGCATGTAATTGATCAGAATCGACCATAATTATTTTCATTCCAACTTATTAACATTCAACAATTTTCTTTCTGATTTCTCCATATATGAGTTTATCTGTTGACCTTTATAAGTTTTTCGTGTTTCACCGCCCCGTCTGCACCGTCCGCTATTAATGTTCGTATTTGACTGGAAAAAAAAAGAGAGCGAGAAATTAAATTCACCAATCACAAGTGCAGTATAGCAATACGCTACCTGTCATAATGTTCGCCAATTGAAGTTTCTACCGCGACCGTGCATGCCATGGCGGCTTCTTTACCTAGCAGAGCGGTTCCAGCACCTGAGAGAGGATTTCAAGTTGTACAAGAAAATGAGAAAGAGCAGCGTAAATTTACCAAGGGCAAACCCTGCAATATTCCACAGTGGAATCATGGCCGTGGGTCGGACCCTGTGTTCTGGGATTAGCTTCTCAAAAGTTCCAAGATGGACTTTTTCTTGTTCCAACATGTGCTAAAATGAATTAATTATTCCATATATTTTCAATCAACTGACTTATTGCTTACATCTAATACTGGGCCAACTTCTGTTTTGCCAAGAACTGCAATTTGTCCGGCATAAATTCTTGTGGCACCAAATTCGCCGGCATGATCTACTCTGATCATACGCTCAAGCATGGCTTTGGTCTTGGTGTTTGACGTGCTTTGATGTCGCACCCCAGAGAGATGACAGCGGTGACAGAGTCTCCTGAGGACGAGTGACATTGTGACGCTGGAAATCTCACTGGGGAATAGAAATGAAAAGTAAAATAAATTTGTAGAGGTTTTGATGCCAAATACACGTAGATAAGTACGAATCAATGAGACCAAGTGACACCCAGAGCAAGGAGTTGAGAGCCTTACCCATGCAAGAACTCAAGGTTAATTAGTGTGTCAGAGTTTGAACCTCCATTGGCAAGCAATACATTAAACCCTTTTCCTAATGTACAAATTGCACATATACTCATTTGATACTGAATTTCTGATTTTACAATAATTATTTTTGTACTGCAGGGTATCAAATGACCGACTTGGTGCCCTTCAAAAGCATTACAGGAAAAACGGGATCGCTCCTAAGGAGAAAAAGAATGGCGAAAGAGCCATCAACAAGCAGGCCTTCGATTTGCCGACCATTGAGCATGTGTCAGAGTTTCTCCAGAACTATGCTGATCAACATGCACTGATGTTGCTAGGACGAGTACCTGGATACTGGCGAGACGATGCGAGGCTCCTGCCAGCAGCACACACCAAGACGTTTGTCTTTGATGTGTACTCGAAGGCTCAAACTCTGTTGTGTCCTATCTACACTATTTCTTTGAGAGTTATGGCCTCGGTGAGACCACTGTCCACCTCCATTGCGACAATAACCTGGGAATAACCATTCACACCTAAACTTCAAACCACACATCAACAAAATAGCAACAAAAGTATCACGCATTTCTGGCATCCTCAATAAACTAAAGCATTTCGTTCCTCTTTTTCACACTCAAAACCATTTATCAATCATTATTCATCCCTCATCTCACATATGGCATGTCTAAAAGTCCACACTCATCACAAATAGTAAAAATACAAAAGAAAGCAGTACGCATCATCACCAATTCCAAATATAACGCACACACTTATCCACTCTTACACAAACTAAAAATCCGTGAAATGGAGGATCTGCGGGGGCTCTTTGAGCTGAACTTCTGAAGTTCTTCTATAAATGGAAGAACGATGACTTGCCATAATTTTTCCACGACTTGGAACCTGGTCCTGGTCGTGTTAAAAATCAATTGCGGGCCCTGATATATCGGCATCAATTCTTCAAGTCAAGTCTCCGTTATACAATCAGCAAAACTGTGAACTCAACTCCTGACAGTATACTGAGAACATCATCAACACATTCATTGAAAGCAAAATCAGAAAGAGTGAAAACACATTATATCGATAATTTTCCAACAGACTGTAGTGTACTCTATCAAACTGTTACGTACGTGCAAACCAGTAAGTACAGACGAAGTGCTGCTCTACTGCATCAAAGTCCGAGCATAATTATTGTTTGACAATCAATTTATAATTTTTGTGCAACATCTCTCACAGAGCGACCCAACTGTAATAAAAGCCGGGTTTTTCACTCAATGATTCCATTTGGGTGGCCAGTGCGATAATGGTTCCCTTGTGGGACCTTTGCCTGGTCTTCCATCTTGGATTCCAGAAAGAAACTTAACTTTGGGACTTAAGTTAAGTCCTCCAGGCGTTAAGTTAAGTTTCCAAGTTAAGTCGATTCCACAAACGCATTTTTGCTGAACTTAACTTAAGTAGCCTAAGTCGGATTTGGCTATCTGCCAAGGAATGTATAAGACATGGCGAGATATTTGCTAAGTGGTAAACGTACCTTAAAACATGACTTCGAAGAATTGTTTTTGATTTTTCCGGAACTTGATCGAAAACGAAAGCATCACAAACGCGAAATGCGAGTGTATAGCGTCGTTGATTCCTAATCATAATGCAACAAGTGCTCTTTTTCCCGCTTCACAATCATAACGTTTTGTTTTGTTTTTTATAACGCTTTTTTTTTTCATAACGCCTTCCAGAGCATTGCTCCTGTCTGGAAGGCTCCTTCTAGGTATTGACCAGAGATAAGGGAGAATATATCTAATCTGTGGTATTGACACCATAGCATTAATCCGGCGTCTTCTGATCGGCGCCATCTTGAATTCACTAAGTTTGATTTAAGTCAGGTGGAGAGGTCACTTAAGTTTTGCAGGGTCTAGAGGACTTAAGTTTGTTTCTGGAATCGTTTTAGTCAACTTAACCCCTCCCAAACTTAGTTTTACCACTTAAGTTTCTTTCTGGAATTGGCCCCTGAAGGCCGCGCATGACACAAAATTGGCCATGACGAATGCTGATTGCTGTCGTTAAAACCAAATTTTAGCCATTAAAAATGAAATAACTTTTGAACTAATAAAGATAAAAATCAAATTCTTTCAGTTTTATCTTATTTAGATCACAAGCTATCATTTGATATCAAATGAATTTGAAATTTTTGGGCACATACCTATAAATCGAGGTTCAACTGTAGGTAGAAGTCCTAAAACTAATAAAAGGTACAATTATTGAACTAAAAAAACTTAAAAAGCTCAGTGAGAACTAGCTCCCCAAGGGTAGCGGAGCAGTTCCCACACACTACGCTACGGCTTGGGGAGCTAAGTGAGAACAGAGCTGCAGAACAACCAACCACCAAGTCGTGCAGTCTTATCGTCAACAAAAAAAAATGAAAAATCTTGAAGAAAGCACGTTTTAAGCACAACAAAGGATTTGAGGGGTTTTAAGTCATTAGTGAAACAGCAAGAGATTAATCCTGAAATCATAACGCACTTTTTCCAGAAACGTTAGTAAAATATCCTCACGCATCAGGTATGGAAATAAATCAATTAATACATCTCATAAGAGGGGCAAGATACCCCAAATGGCACACCGGACAGAATATTAAATTACTAACCTATAAAAAGTTCACTCACCGGTGTATGCTGATCTTACAGTTTAAGCGGTCATCAAACAGTAAAATCGGCCAGTTCTCAGGTTATGAAACTCTGCCCTCGAGTCGGCGATGTTATTTCTTATCTCTCTAAACTTGGTACTTGGTAATTCTTATCTCTCTATACCTGATGCTTGTTATATCTTATCCCTCTATACCCGATGCTTGGTATATCTTATCCCTCTATACCTGATGCTTGGTATATCTTATCCCTCTATACCTGATGCTTGGTATTTCCCGGACGGCTAAACTTATGATAGTCACGCGGTGTTCACTTATTATATACATATGCAAATTAGGGATTTTTTTAGTTATATATCACCTCATGAAAATTATTCAGCGTAATAATTGGGTTGATATACTTTTATTTCAATCAAATTAAAAGATTAGACGAAAACATATTCACTCGACCATCGCGAACTCTTTCAATCAATGAATTTGGAGATATTCGAAGTTCGAATTGTCTGTAAAATAATGATTATATAAATGAATATTCATAGTTATAATGCCGCATGCACGGTGTTGTCATAAAAAAACTTCAAGTGAAGTTACAATCATAACGTATTTTCTAATGCGTTATAAATAACATACAAATGCTACGTCATACGAATTTGGGCGTCAAAAAGGGTAATAAATTAATAATGTAACCGAAACATGCAAAACAAATGATGTTATGATTATATTACTAGTAAGTTCAACGTTTTTGTTAGACAGTTTCGGACCATCTGTTATGTATCAAATTGAGGCTAACAATTATAGCTCATTTAACAATTTAATAGATTAGATTTTAGTGATAATTTAACAATTGAAAAATTTAATAATAACCATCTTAAGAAAGAAAACTTAGTAAAAAATAATATTGATAAAAAAATAATACTTTAAAAATTATTATTATTATTATTATTATTATTATTATTATTATTATTATTATTATTATTATTATTATTATTATTATTATTATTATTATTATTATTATTATTATTATTATTATTATTATTATTATTATTATTATTATTATATCATAGAGGCACCAAAGCAAAGAAAAAAAAATTTATTTGTAACTTTTTTATGAAAGCATTATAAAATGATCAAATGAAGCCCATATGTTTACATTCCTTCCGGTAATTAAACATTAATAAAAACTTCATTCTCAGAGACATACATGTTAACGTTCAGTGATACAATAATAAAAAAATGAATTAGCATATGGTAAAATTGTAAGACATTAACAGATGGCCCACGTATATGTTGTTTTCCATATTGCATAAAAATTTATCATTATTTTGCGAAATAATTATTTTAAATGGCTGGGAGCTTTTCTGATCGGATCATCTATACTCTCCTCCACCAATGCACGAAGGTTTGCCTTCATCAGGTCAAGCCTGGTTCACAGCGGTCTTCCAAGAAACAGCTCGGCTGGAGGGCGCGATGTCGTTGCGTGGGGTGTAACTCGGTAGCTCATCAGTATTTCTGCGAGCTTCTCCTGCAAGCTCTTCTTCTCACCCTCCATTCCCCGGAGGGCGTTCTTCAGGGTCTGTACAAAGCGTTCCACCAGACCGTTTGTCGCTGGAAAGTAGGGCGCACATGTCTTGTGCCGGATGCCGTTTCTCTGCATGAATTGCGCCAATTCTTCACTCGAGAACTGTGGACCGTTGTCCGATACGAGTGTGATCGGCAGCCCATTCCTAACAAAGACGCTGCGTTGGACTTGAATGGTTGCAGTCGTGCTTGTGGATGACATAAAGAAAGCTTCTGGCCATTTTGAGTAGGCATCAGCCATTACAAGGAACATTTTCCCATGCCATGGCCCCATGAAGTCGACGTGTATCCGAGTCCACGGATGGGCCGCCATTCCCATGGATGGTTTCTTGACTTTGGCGGCGATCTCAATGTTTCAGCGCAGCTCGCACATTTTTTGGCCATTTCCTCCACTTTTTTTGTCGATGTTTGGCCACCAACAGTAACTTCTGGGCAATCCTTTCATCTTGGCCATGCCAAGATGACAAGCATGTAGGTCCTGAAGAATCCTCTCCCGAATCTAGGTAGGGACGATGACGCGCAGGCCCCACATCAGGCAATCCTGGCTCACAGACATTTCATTCCTCTTGTTGTAGTAAACCTTCAGGTGTTCTGCCAAAGTTTCTGGCCACCCATATTTCATTGCCTTCACTGCTTTTGCTAAGACAGGTTTCTAACGGGTCACTTTGCGGATTTCCTCATGTATTACAGGCAATATATCAATTTGGTTGATGTGGAATACATCCACACAATCTAGAGCTGCAACGTCCGCTAGCTGCTTTAGTGGAAGATGTGACAGGCAATCCGCATTGGCGTGGTCAGCTGATTTTCTGTATTTGATGTCGTAATCATACGCTGCCAGGATCAGCGCATAACGCTGCAGTCGGGCTGCTGTGGTTGCTGAAACCCCCTTTGATGGACACAGGATCGACTTCAGGGGTTGGTGATCGGTGATCAGCATGAAATTTCGACCATAAATGTAATGGTGAAACTTTTTCACCCCTAGATCAGGGCCAAAGCCTCCTTGTCTATTTGTGCATAATTCTTCTCTGCTTGGTTCATTGATCTCGATGCGAATGCGATTGGACGCTCTTTGCCATCCTGAACACGTGGGAGATGACACAGCCAATGCCGTATGGTGAAGCATCGGCTGCGAGAGTTACCGGCAGATCCACGCTGTAATGGGCCAGGACCATGTCCGATGTAATCAATTTCTTTGATTTTTGAAATGCTTCATTGCATTCTCTTGTCCATTTCCAGGTGCGGTCCTTCTCCAGCAGTTGATTCATTGGTCGTAAGAGTTTGGCAGGAATCTATAGTAATAATTCACTAGGCCGAGATACGAGCGAGGTTGCAACACATTCACCGGCCTTGGTGCTTCCGAGATGGCTGATATCTTTTCTGGCATCTTGTGGAGTCTCTTCTTGTCGATGACATGGCCACAGTATGTGACGCTGGTCGCGAAGAACTTGCACTTGTCTGAATTCAGCTTCAATCCCTTGGCCTGCAGCTTCCCTAACACTAACTCCAGCCGCTGGAGGTGTTCTGCCTCAGATTTTCCCGTGATGATGATGTCGTCGAGTAAGACTTGGACACCAGCGATGTCTTGCAAAATTTCATCGATTGTCTTCTGCCAAAGTGAGGGAGCAGTCTTTATCCCAAAAGGTAATCGGTTGAACCGATAGAGTCCCTTAGAAG
>KB294119.1:0-21516 GCA_000328365.1 Capitella teleta | reverse complement strand
AGAAGGAAGAAGAGAGCAGGTGGCATTGAAGGTAGGGGAAGAAGAGGGCTGATGATACACTGCCATGCCAAATGGTTGGCCAATAGTATCTAGCATTACCGGCGCAAGTGGTATAATTATGTATTTAATTAAATGTTGGAATTGTTAAATTATTAATTTTGTAAAATGTTAAATGTGCATGTAATCAAATTAAAGAAAAAAAGTTCAATTTTCTTGCAAATTGAAAGCAATCGGCCACGCAGGGATCGAGGGTATGAAACAAGCCGCGAGGCCAAGCTAGAAAAACTGGAATACTATACAAATACCCCATATCTGAGAACCTATTTACCGACAAGGCTGATATAAAATGCATCATCCATCAAGTGCCTGAATCAATTCACGCATAAAATATGTCATCATTCATGCAGTAACCGACATATTCATGATACTAGGGGCAGGGCATAAGGCGCTCACACTGCGCCAGTAGCAGACCTCGCCCGGCCAATTTATGTGTGCTGGTCTTGCACATGATGCACAGACAATATCTAGCAGCGTATAAGTATGTTAATTGTCACACTGCCCTATATCAGTATATGTTATTATGTGTACGTCTGAAAATTTAAGTTCGTTCATTGACTTTATTTCCTCATTAAACATCAGCACAGCACCGAACTGAAGTTGACGGTTTATTCCACAGCTATTACTAATTTAATTATTGGTGTAACGTATATGTTTTCTTGGATTACATTTACTCATTACTCATTTAATCATTAATGACATTAATCTGACCTGCGTGTACTTGACATCAGGATTCCTGTTCGTTTCAGCCATGTCAATGAGTTGCAAGAAGTCGACCCGCGCAGCCGGCAGCAGCAGAGACACTGCAGGTTAACAACAAACTCCTCAAACTATATCGACGATCAAGCGCGATACGACCCAGCGAACTTTGATCCCTGGAACCATATGACTCATAACGCACCGTCCAGGCATTCAGATTCATATCCGAGGGAATCATAATGGTCTTTGCTTTCAAAACTATAAAAATACATATATATACGCATTGCAAACTTGCAACCACATAATTATACTGGATGCGGTCGATAGTCCGATCGAATTCCCTTTATAAAGATAGGGCCCAAACCACAATCCTAACCTGTTTATCGCCTAAAATCAAAACTAACCAGAGAGTTCGCATCGAAGCGCCACACAAGAGATGCATAAAATTGTTCAGAACCTCAAAAGTCATCTTCGTCGTCCGATTTTGGCCTTACATGTATAACGCATTTTGGGATTACATATATAATCGAATTTGGCTTCAGGTACTATACACAATATAGTCTGGGTCCTAATGTAATTCGGTTGGCAAAACGTGCCAGCAAGTGGTAGATTCTGGTCTTTTTATTAGTTCAGATTCTAATTACCTAAATTTATTTTCCACAAAAAATTATCTTTATTCTGATTATTATAATTATATTGTTAAAGAACACAACAGAGGATTGAAGAAGAGCAAGTATCGATCAGAATTAAATACTGTAAAGAAAAAAAATCTGAACAGATAATTTCCCAACAAAAAGAAACATAATTATAACTTTTGCTGGTTCTTATATATCTTATATGTATGAAATATAATTTGTTGAAATATAATTCTAAGATTGTTTTTGTTTTTGCTCAATTCTCTCCTTTTTCTTGATTCGACTTTGCCTCAGTGATTGACAATAAATATTCTTATTGAGTTAATTACCAATGAAAAATAACAAGATGCAAATGAAATAATAAAATAATAAATAATAAAATTAATTTTTGTAAAGCGTCGAACCACGTCAAGTGCTCTCAACGCTATAAAAGCAATGAAATAATAGAAGGTAATTGTTGAAAAAAGTAATTGAAGATTAAAAATGATTCTGAAGTAAAACGTCTTAAGTTTAGATTTAAAAGTGGCAATTGTTTCACTCAGCCACTTCCCTCTCAGCCTCCCTTTATCTCTTGCCTCTGAGCGTAAGATTAATTTTGAGAATATGCAAGTTTGAAGAATAATTTGCTTGCATTATCTATAAAATAATGGTAAAAACGTTATTATTTTGACTCATGTGTATTTTTAGTGTGGTGTTCGACTCGCAGTCTGTATACTATTTTTGCGGAGATTTGTATATTTGAATTTTATATTAAAATGACTATGGTATCTCAATTAAATTATAAAATCATATTTTGTGCGTGTAACGCTATAGTAATAAGTTAACTATCACAATAAATATCGAATTCAATCTTTGAATTTGAATACTTTTCGGCTATAAAACCGATATATCTTACCGGAAGTTGCATTGTGCGACTTCCGATCAGTTTTATTTAGTTGCTAAACGTACCACTTAGGTTCATGAAAAACTGCAAAAATGTTGTTAAAATGTTGTAATTGCGTTGCAAGGCTGCGAAGTTATACCCTACGTGGCGTTCTGGTGTTAAAACATTTCAACCCCGTTCAGGGCCTAAGTCAATCCATATCAGGTTGTTATTTTTTTAAATAATTGATGCTTTTTAGCAGTTTTACAGTTTTGCTTTTAACACGAAGAAGACTACTTTTGACCCACGTACTCTATATAGTCTATACATGTTTACGCAACGCTTCTAAACTGTCATAAATGTACATGTATATATATTATACGGGTATATCCGGTGCCTCATAAAAGGAATAGATACCAATTATGTACGGTTTTGATGACAACTCTGGGTTTGTCTACCCTAGTCCCCGACGACTCCTCTCAACCAACTCATCAGTCGTGGGATTTTCTTTGATGGCATGAGCATGCGATTACCCCGAATGCAATCTCTCTAGATCACAGCATGCTTTGCAGGTTTTCCGTTCTCAGCGCAGTTGAAGGAAACTAGCTCAATCATCAATACCAAGCAGCCATTCACGTAACACAAGCGCAGACATTATTGCACATGCACATATTTTAATAAAAGATTTTATTCAATAATGTCGTATCTTAACAGGTCAACAATGTGCATTAATTATTTTAATAACACATGTGGGGCGTGGCACGGAATGTGGCTGCAACATCTTAGGAGTAGGCAGCTGTGGTCGCTGCAAGGAGCTCGTGCAGCAGCAGAGCAATTGGTTCTGTTGTGGAGTGACGAGGAAGAAAGCGATAAGTTCGTTGCCTATCAGGTGCTGGAAGAGGGCATCATTAATAATGTTTTGCATTACCTTCCCAACACAGGATGTCAGGGATATGGGCCTGTACTGGTTGGGGTCTGTGCGTTGCCCTTTTTTCTTGTAAACGGCTAGAACAACGGCAGTCAGTTTCCACTCTGTCAGAACGACTCCTTCTGTGAAACTTTTGGTGAAGAGGATAGCCAGAGAGACATAGAAACTGTCTGAGCAGTTCTTTAAAGTGCTTGGTTGAATTCCATCTAGACCAGATGCTTTATTGACATTAATTATAGGTCCTGCATGATATTCTTGTCAGATTTGACTCGATTCTCAATGAAGAGGATTTCGGCCAGTGTTGGGTCTGTTCTCTTCTAAATACTATGTTGCAGCTTGACAGTTTCCTTTTTTTTTCTGGTTCACAAATTTCCCAATAAGACGACCAGAAATTGCAGAATGCAAATTTAAGGAGACCTACACATGCATTGATCAATGCTAACACACAAGTCTTGTCTATTATGTGACAATGCAAACTCGACGTCAAAGTATCTCTGACATTTTACTCTCTGACCTCCTGCTGGGCAAACGACAAACACGTCATTCATAATGTAGGCCACGCCACAACTGACGTGTGAGATATACCATTTTTGCTATGAATGATGAAGTCCTAAAGCTGATGTCCCATGAATCAATCGAACCGCTCTTTGAATGTTTAATCGCTTGTGCAAGAACAGAATGAGCTGGAACAAAGCACTAATTTTCTGCGAAACGCAAATATTTCATGATGAAGAAGAATCGTTCTTTTTGAAGCTTGCTGGGGATCCTTCTTGAAGTCTTTTGCTCCCGATTCATTCATCAAAGAAGCCTGAAAGGAAATCAAACTTGAATGCGTGCAGCGGTACGTATCATTTGCGTAGGGCATGCGGTATGCAGAGGAGGTTTTCCAACGATGGATGCGAGTCATAAATAAGTGACCCTTATCGCTTGTCATCAATGTCAACCTGTGTTTTTAGCAGTCACCAAAGATGACATGTTTGCATGTTTAATAGCCGTATTTACATAATTTATGGCAATTATGAATCATTTTTTTATTCCGCGGATTTGAAATGTCCAAAAAGTGGAGTTTATTTGTCGCTGTCAGAGGATTAGTTGTTTGGGTTATACAGAATGCCAAAATTATAGCTCTCTATTCCATATGTTAACAATTTCAAATCTTTTCAATGGCACCACATTCTTTCCGAAAAAGTGTTACAAAATAGGTCGCAGTGTAGACTTTTGGGGGCGAACATACTTTATAACTTTATTTCTTCAACGCATAAATCACATACAGTACAACCTCGATATGTCGAATTTCAAGGGACCGTTGAAATCACTTCCAGCCTTCGACACATAGTAACATGGGTCAAGCATGAAAAAAAAAAAAAAAAAAAAAAAAAAAAAATGAACCAGCAGAGCATGACGGTGAGGTCGATCGCTGATTGGTCAGTTTAAGTGGCCAGCAGCCAAGAAAATGCAACGCAAATCGATGCTCTCATTGTTATCATCATATCATGATTATTTAAATGTAGGATGGAGCGGGAGGGGGGTTGGGGTGGGGGGTACGAGTAAACATGTTGAATATGATTTCCAAGTAATTTACTTTTTGTTGATCCTGGTGTTTAACAGATATTTAAATCTGTTTAAGTAAGCGACACAATGTACCCCCATATAAATATTAACTTATTAAGCCATGCATTTACTATTAAGGAGACGCGAGACCACAGGCTATGACCATGTTTATTTAGTGATTATTAAATAATCACAATAATATAGTTGCTATTTCAGCATTTTTTACAATTTTTGGGCCTCGCATCGGCTGTAATTGATGGAAATGATGAGTATTAATTGATTTTGTATGAATATCATAATGCATATCTGTCCTGTTTTATTATGTATGAACATGCATGGCCATTTAATCGACGTATTTTACAGATCACAAAGCAGTATTCCATAAATATTATTTCATATTTCAGAGTCAAAGCAGTAGAAATCAAATTCATGTTTTATAGGCAAATGTGCGATAATGTAATATTTATCAGACATTGATAAGGGACCCGAAAATCGCTCAGTGCACAGAACAGAGTATAACACTAGTTTTGCCGTTATGATTAATATATATTTTTAATTCGCTCAGACCATGATCACAATCTGCGCTTCTCGCTTTGATAGAAAAATATCTTCAATAGATTAAACCTTTACATTGAATTGATAACTGTAATTGACCGGCCGAACTATACATTGACAGAGGTATATTAATATCACATATGCAATGTGCGAGAACGAAAACGACCAGTCTATTATAAGTATAGATTATGTTTAATTAATATACATTAACGAACTAGTATGCATGCGCTAGTAGAACACGACATTATTGCATCAACGCGATCACATTATTGTTGCAACCGTGCGTAATTAAGGTACGCTGGGAATACATCCGTAAATTGTTTTCTGTGCGTCGAATTTGATCAAAAATCACAGGCACATGACTAAGATGGTCTAATACACTTTGTGTAATTGTGTTCCATAATAGTATTGGAAAAACTTGTGCTCTTGTTTGCAAACGTTTTAAACGTCGAATATTTTGCATGGACAGCTAGTGAAATTATCTGATATAATTATATATACTTCGAGAAGCTCTAGCGTTTATATTGATATTTATTATATTAATTTCACACAATGTTGTCAACATACGATTGTGTATCATACAACAAACATATATTTAAATCAGCTTTACAAGGGTTAGTACTGGTACATTTATACGTTTATATTTTATTTAATAAAATTCAGACAACTCTGAATTAATTACACGAGGTAATTAAAAGCGACTTCTAAAGGCCAAACTGGACAAATTTCACGAACAGCATTGAAATTGCTGGACACAAATATATGGACATATGTAAAACATGATTTTATGTGAATATTTTACACATATAATCTAAATAATAAATAAATTGATTAACTTTGCTTTAGATAACTAGCTGTCCGGACACTGCACGTTACCATAACATTATTCTGTTTTCAATACATTGTAAAAGTTTGTAATTTTAATTATCCACCCTCCAGCAGCGAATACTGGCATATAGTTTTGTTCTAGCTATAATGAGTGGTAATGCGATTAATCATCTAGAATTTTTCGTGGCACTCGATTTTCGTAGAAAAAGGGGTAATCCTTTTTTTCGGGGAATGTGTTCTGCGCGGTCGAGCAGCGAAATTTTTTTCGGAGATCTAATTTTTGCGGTCGCGCAGAGATGCTCTAATCAACAGATTCTTTGCCTTGTGAGTCAGTTCAATTAACGCTCAATTGTTTGTACAAGTTGTCCGTTTCAAACTTTCCGCTGATTGACTCGTATAGACTGCGTCTTTTTACAACAGTATTAAAAGGAATTAAAGAATCAATTCTTGCAAATAAACAAATACAATCATGAACTGTTTTTTAAGATAACTAATACGATTATACATGTAGTGTCTTCTTCACACACCGAATGGGGGCCTATACGCATTGTAAATTAAAGGGAGGGAGAACTGGTTAAAAATGGACTTTGAGTCGTGATGCACCAAAAATGATTCCTTTGCCTGGCCCACACAAGGAATATCATGCCTAACGATTTCGCGGGAGATATATTGCTAATTAGGCGTGACGTCAGGAGCTGTGATGAAACACCGAGTTCCCCATCTTTTACAATGGGCCTCGTCATATCAGCGTGTTCTGCGACTAAACCCCTGGATATTTTTTTTATATTATTTTTCTTTCGGAAATAGATAGAAAAATCATTTTGCCACCAGTCAGGCGCGAAAAAAAAATATTTTTCGCTATTTTTCTTATTTTAACAAGCGATTTTCTAGGACACCCACCATGGTTTCTCATCCTGAAACAGTAAAAAGGTCAGCCAGAGTGCACCACGCATGCGCTTTCGTTTCGAAAACAACAAAGATGTCCTTTTATGGCGAAGATGATCTGCTCTGATTGGCTGAAATCGATAGCTTCACGAGGGGAACGGGACCAATCTCGGCAAGCCTTCATCTGAAGTTTGCCTCCTATACTTCGTAATGGAAGCCATTCTCCCACAGGCCCAATGCTAACCCCGATATTCGAAATGCATTATTTCCTTACGCTTGCATCCAGGCATGGTGTTTTTGGCACGGAATGCTATCAATTGGTGCTATGAGTCAATAGAACATCAATTAAAATTCAGTTCCCCATCCCTTTAAGGGTCTTCAGTAACTCATACAAGCGTCGCTAAGTACTACTAGTAGTAGGGCTACTGCCGGTAGTTGTCTCTCAATCCTACTTGTACACAATGCTTGATTGACTGGCATGTATTGAAATCGATTTCTCGCGGATCTGATTTTCGCGGTGTGCTATAGGAATTGTTTTTCTCGGCACCTCCTATTTTTCGCGCTCAAACGTTAACCGAAGGAAAAATAAATGTGACATAACAATTTAGACTTTTTGGCAAACTTTATCTATTATATTTATGTTCATTAAATTCGAAATACCCTATAATATGGCTGAATGATCAATCATGATATGGCACATGGTTCCTTGCATGTGACGAGAGAAAATTCTCATTTTTACAGCCGTTATGATCATGACGCAATCATAGCGCAATTTGAATCCATTAAAATCCCCAATTAACGCTCACAATAGTAAACCCCGTCTTGCGCGCCTTCGTGACATTAATTTGATATAATTGAACTCACCAATTGGAGCATTATCTCAGACACAAATTATTTGTATATAATGTTTAATTAAAATGTTTAATTTAAATTAATTTTAAGCAAATTGAAATAACACGATCGCAACCTATTATTGACGTCATAGCGTTACATGCAATAACACGTTAAAAAGAGAACGCAATGTAACGTCATAGCGCGATACATTAACATTTCAATGTGATGGAACGCACATCCGGTGATGAATGCCTTAGAATCGGCTGCGAGTTGAGTTTTCTCTTCGTAGCCATGACGACGAGCATAAGTGCAGAGACGAAATGATGATCAAACACTGCCCTTCGCTCATTCAAATACAAAGTATCCACCCCTCTTTGAAGTCTTATGTGCCTTTCATATTTTCTCTGCATGCTATAACCGATTGAAAAAGATCACAAACGCTTTGTGGATTTCTGTAATAGTTGCATGTCTTTAAACAATGCCGACCACAAAGGATCGCATTGAATGAGGCTGTGCATCTTTGTTTTCACACCTATTGTAAGCATGAATAGGATTTGGGAGTTACTCCGAGAACCGCTCGCTGTCAATTTCGAAAAAGGTGTGAATGAAGCTCAAGTTGAGACATATTTATCTTATCACAGGCAACATTTCTCTAGCATTCAACTATGCGTGAACATTTTGCATATTTGAGTTAACTTCGACATAAAGGTATCTAAAGTTACCCACGGGGACGGAAAATTATTTCGAGTAATATAGCTTTTCGAGTTATGGGAGTTCTATATATCGTTACAAATTTCAATGTATGAAATGAAAACACATGAGATGTACGCAGACTTAAATGTCAAAGAACACGCGAGACTGATGACAACAAGATTTCGTTTGTCCTCTCAAAATCTTGCCATTGAACATGGACGATGACTGAGAAAACGACCCGAAGAAAGAGAGAGAAAAAAAAAAAAAAAAAAAAAAGAGAGAGAGAGAGAGAGAGAGAGAGAGAGAGAGAGAGAGAGAGAGAGAGTTTGCCCTGAGTGTCTTGTTGTTCAGAACGAACAGCATGCGTTGAAAGACTGTGCCATAAACGATGCCGAACGGCAATTATTTGCTGACCTATGTCTTAATTTGCCTGATTTTTTTTTTAATGTGCCCTCGTAAAGGATGACTCATTGCTGCCATGAACTCGTTTATATATTTACGTAATATCGTAAACTTCCTTTCATTGTATTATTCCATTTTTTGTTTCACATTTGTTTTGTTTCTCTATTTGTGTTGTTATGGGTATAAGGAGGGACTCGGAAATTCGAAATGGCTTTAGGTTATGCAGCAATTCGAGTTATGGGAGTTCGACATATCGAGATTATACTGTAAAATAATGTTTTGGATGCGTATAAATTACTTACTACTAAAACGTAATAATTCTTGTTCATCTGGTTCCGTTCGCAGAAAAAAAAAAAAAAAAAAAAAAAAAAATCTTAACGATCACACACCAGACGAATTAAAAATTTTCTTTGCATAACAAGACGCACAATAACTTGGTTAACCGATACCCAGTAGTTATTATTTGGAATAACCTGTCAATTTTAGCAAAATTAATGGCGTTGTACTTTTGTCCCAACCTGTATAATTTCACTGAGAAGAGAAGACACTCAGTTTTTCATGAGTCTACATCACACGACAAGCTATACTAGTATTTTGTCCCTTTAGGCCTGCATTGATCATTCTTGCAAGGACTCACGTTATCAGTTTGAAGGTTTCTGGTTCTAATGTCAAAAGGCTCACAGCGATGCGTCGATATCTCCAAAATCTATTGAAGGATTCACAGTTGTCGCAAAAATTGAACGTTATGAATTTCACTTACACTGTGACCCGAAGAATCATAACGCATTCAAATATCAAGAGTTTGACAGCGGCTTTGCCCAATGATGTAAGTTTCACGATTCGTTTCTTGCTTTCATGAAAAGAGCCCCCACAATTGGCTCATTTTGCTATTCATTTATTATCAGAACGGGTGAGGGAAAAATATAATTGGTGTTTTATGAATTAAAAGCTAGTCAGAGACAGAGACTGGATCTTTTATTTTCTCTACCCATACATCAAACGGAAGTCAATGGGGGGCCTCAATCCCAGCATCGATGCATAGAAAATTCACAAGGGCCAAAGTAGAGGCATTTCCAAGAAACTGTGAGCTGTTCTTCTCCATTCAGAATGTTTTGAGGAGAAAGTGAGAATTTCCCCTTATACAGGACCTGGGAAATTTAGAAATTTAGTGTAAATTATGTCGTGCAAATCCGCTCTTTTCGTTAAACTGCCTCCCATCACGATTCACGACATTAGACAATCTTAGTGTACTTGTAAACAAATATAAGACACGATACTTCAATACAATGTTCAACAATATTGCTGGCAGTTCGTTAGAGGAAGGGGTCGCCACGTACACCAGGATTAGGTTTTACGTTTGTCTACATTTCCGGACAAACTGTTTGAACTGATTTAGTAGGTCAATTTCTCGCGAGAATCACCAATGAACCAATACAGGTCGAATATCTCTGGTTGGTTCCTGGGTCTTCAGAGAGGTCTCAAATGCCGACGATTTATTTATAAGAATGTTGCACTATTCGATTTGCATACGTTGTTATATGAACGATGCCAGTTTTAGAGCGCAATTATGAATGTAAAGTCCTCACAATTGTTTCACAGAGGTTTAATAAGACAATAACACAGTTCGATGACACTAAAACTAATGAGTTTAACACCATCTTTGTATCTCCTTAATTCTTATAAATAAATAAATAAATGATAAATCAATTTGATTGAATTTTGAGTGCTAATAATGGTAACAAAAAGTTTTCACAGCACTTATCAAGATATACAAAACAAGTGAAATTAAAATGCAGAAGTAAAACAGTAAAACATGATTTGACTAGGGTCATAAAAAACATAACATAAACATGCAGGATCAACATTGCGTAATAAAATAGACATTGAAGAGGTGCGTCTTCAGTTTTTTTTCTTAAAAGAGTCCTAAGACATCGGTTGTCTTAAAAGCATCGGGAGATCATTCCACAGAATAGCACCATGGTGGCTTGCACTTCGACTGCCTGCATGACGTTGCGTTCGAGGTACTTGTAGCGTCCATGAGTTAGCGGTTCTCACTGGTCGGCCACTTTCCCTCAGCTGGAACATTTTTCTGACGTATGCAGGAGCGTTGGGGTCATGCATTGCACTAAAAACAAAAGTCAACAGCTTGAACGCAGTTCTCGCTTGGAGTTCACGAAGCACGGGGGTAATATGGTATCTTCGATGAGTCCTGGTCAGCATACGGACTGTGTTATTTTGCTGTTGTTGTAGAGGACGGAGCGTAGTATCATAACAACCTGCCATGAGGCCGTCATGATAGCCCTGACGGGAGGTAATGGCGCATGCGTCTTGGTCCATCACATTTCTGACTTGCTGATTCGTCGTCGTTGGCAGTAGCTTGCTTTAACAGTGTTTGTCACTTGCATCTCCATACTCAGGCATCCACTCAACCAGCATCCAAGGTCCCTGACCTCCTTTGATGGTTTGATGTTACTTTCGCCGATTCTGATGCTGGTGTTCTCAATTCTGTCAGTATGCATTTTTTAGGCAAACACAACCGCTTCTGTATTGGACTCATTCAGCTTGATTGATTCTCGGCCATCCACATGCGTACTTTCTCCAGGCATTCCTCTATCTTTTTAGGTCTTCTTTTGTCGACTCTTGTCAATTCCCTTCCCGTAGTCTCAGTTTCTTGTACAGCTGCGTATCATCAGCATAATGATGACGCAAGACTCCATGCTTCTCAATGATATTTCCCAGGGGCAGTGCATAGGCCAAGAACAGCAGAGGACCGAGCATCGATCCTTGTCGTACTCCAGTCATGAGCTTCACAGGCAGAGACACTGAATATCCGATTTTACATCTCTGTGATTGGTCTTCGAATACGACTTGATCCATTTCAGGGCTGTTCCTCCTCAACCAATTATCTTCTCCAGTCTCTTGAAGAGCAATTCATGATTGATCATATCAAATGCAGCACTGAGGTCCAACAACACTAGTCCTACACCATCTCCACTGTCCACAATCCGGTCTAGGTCGTTCTTAACAGAGCATCGCACTTTCAATTGAGTGAGCTTTTCGATAGGCTGACTGCAATGAATCCATGATTCCATTGGGTTCCAGGTGGTCAGTATGCTGACTTGACACTTCACGTTCCAGCACTTTACCCAGAAAAGGCAAGTTCGATACTGGTATATAGTTGCTCAAAATGCTCTGGTCTGCTCCTTCCTTCTTCAATGTTGGGCGGACGTTTGTAATCTTGAAGTCTCTTGGCACACTTCCAGATGTCACGGACATGTTGATGATTTTCTTAATAACTGAGATGAGACACCCCAGTACACCTTTCTTCTTCATCAACCGAGTTGGTATTGGATCCAGTGGGCAGGTCTTCGTTTGAGACTCCTTCATCAGGGTCCAAATATCTTCTTGTAAAAGCAAGTTAAAATCGTCGAAACTTATTGGTGAAGATGTGTCATATTGCACGAAGTTATGAGTGTTTGTGTCTTGGCGTTCCTCTGCGAACGATGCTCGAATTCTGTCTATTTTCGTTTTGAAGAAGTGACTGAATTCATCCACACGTTTTGGGTTGTCCTCGTTCTCTCTCCCTTATGTAATATTCATCATGCCACATACACCCGTATATAATAGCACGCATTCTAAGATCCCGTCGGTGCAACTGCAGCAACAAAGGACAACACCTTTGTGTGCCATCCTCTCATTTTGCCGCCAATTACGTAAGTTCTTTGATAATTCCAATTGGGTATTGAGATTGGGGTAAACAGCTTGAAGAGAAGCCGACACCACGGCGAGAATGACCACACTGGAAGGCGTATTGTGGTGCTGAATGGCCGGCTATACACGCATTGTATAAGATGATACATATTGTATACGCGGAATGAAATGACTAAGATCATAAATGCATGATATCGGGCATTGCAAACCATTGTCTTCGCGGACAATACGATGACACTGACGCTGTCTCCCAGTAGGACCAGTAGACTCAGCAATCGTTTTAGCATTCAGTTGATGTCCAACGAAAGCTCTGGCAATTGGCTTTTCTCGGCCATTTACTCGCTCATTACCTCGGAGCCGTGGGATGCACTGCAGACTAACTCAATCCCGTTCATCGCCAAACAATTTGCCATTGTTTGGCGTCTTTGTATGTCGTCCTGTGTCGATTTCGCCAGGCGGAATGATTCGATCTGCGCAACTGCTTCGCTTGATGACTGACAATTATCCTGCTAATCCGTTGTTCTGGCCAATACGACTGAAGTCGAACGGATCCATCATGGTCGTTAAAGGATACACATCAGGGGCGAGGTCTTACAAGGGTCACTCTGTTACGTAACTAATCCCTTAGCTATCCTCACATAGTAGCGTGTATTATCCATTACCTTTATATAGTTTGTGTTCTTCTGATGACTTAAGCCAACTTATTGAATGTAAATGATATTTTGGTGAAGCCCTGACTAATAAGGTAGAATATTACTATAGTGTCACTATTATTGCAGTATTAATATCAATATGGATTTTAATATTGAACAACAATGCTCACAAAAAAAAGTATAGGCCTACTTGTTCTATACCCCAGTTAAGTTCAAGTCTTGCTGCCGAATCAACGAAAACAAAAAGCCCCAACAACTTTAATCTAGTACATAATATATACACATCCACACCCTTATGAATTCAATGGTGCACTTTCGTATTACGTGAATTGGCTAAATATTTACCGAGTTTCAGTGAGGTTTTTTTTTGAAGGTAGAGTGTAAGCGGTTTTGTAGCTTATTAATATGGTCTGCAAGGGACTGAATGGCAGGGTGATTGCATTTCAATTCGGGCAATCATGGAGGGCGCATCAGCCGTGTTATGGAGCGTCTCAACGGTGCTCGCGGCCCATTCAGCTTCCATCTTCAGCGCTTCGTTGGAAGCTTTCAGCTTCAACACTGGAGTGAGTTTGTGGGATAACAGCGTCATTGAATTTGGGGATTCGTATAAAACAGCGCCGAAAGCGGTCGGCGAGAAGGCCCTTTGTGTGGACATGAATGCCTTATCAACACCATTGCTTCAACTTTAGCGTTCTCCTGCTTGCAGACAACAGGCTCCACCACGCGGCACGCACGGTCACTCTCGTTGAAATCACGCGAGATCTTCCGGAAGCTGAGATGGCGGCTGAGTGCGTGTTTGTAGATTCTGTGATCCAATTAGAAAGGGTGGTATTTTGCGATAGCTTGCGTCTGAGTAATCAACTTGCAGTCATTCCTTATAATGCCGCTCAATTGGCGTTCCTATCGTGGCGCGAAGGTCCCCACAGACGCTCGGCCATTTTGCGAAAGAGCTCTCCGTTCGTGAGAGACTTCACTTGCTGACTTGTCAACTGATTGGCCCCAAATTAGTCGACACGGAATCTGCAATGCCGTTGTTTGGAAGATGAGCCGCGAAACAATTTGCTGCCACGTAATGCCATTAAGGCTGGCACTCACTGAGCCCAAGCCAAAGGTCCAAGCAAGAGGGTGGCGCTCTTTGTCCCTTAGACCCCGTTGCATGAGACGTTCTGACCTCTTTTGAAAAGGGGTCACCAGAGAAGCAGATGATGAGCAATAGCCATGCAAAGACCACCCGATGGCCTCTTTTACCTGTCTTAACTCACCTGATAATCCTACCAGGTCATACAATGGCTACAATTAACCAAAATTTGGGGTCAGGCTGTCAGATTGAAACCATGGTGACAATAAGTGTTACCATTGAAGGACAACACCTCACAACAAAATCAATTACACTCATGCGGGGAGCAGATGAATGACAGTAAATGACATGAAAAGAAATCGACACAGCCGAAAATAATCTCCAATAATCCCAATCTTCGAATGAAGAAATGCGATCGCTTTGAATTTAAGGAGAGCACAGACGCTTCATCAGATCTCTCCTTACCAAATTCAATCAAAGCCCATGCAGAGTTCTTCTAACGTGACACAATGCCTGGACACTAATGAGCAAATGACGATCATGGCCGCTCTTTCCTTGTGCTCTTGTTAGCCTCACAATCTCCTCACCACTCGAAGATTAAATTGTAAATCGTGAGCAATTGTTATAAACTCTAAAATTGAAGACTTTTTCAAGTGTTTCTCTCTTTGTGTGCATGAGACTGTGGCGCAAAGGAGTGCCATTGTCAATCTCTGCAAGGGCCACAGAATGATGACATTGATTACAAAAAATACCCATCATACATGGGATAAGAGAAGTCTTTTTTATCTATCAAATGCCCCTGAGCTTTTCATTTCTATAATAATCACGACTTTCTGATTAGTTTCTGTTGAAGTAGTTTTAAAGGTGCGCTGTGCTTTCAATGAATCTAATGATACAGTGGCCTGACCCATTATTGGACTTGTTTGTTTGTTTGTTTGTTTGTTATGCACTACGTAAGTATCGTAGGTCAAATTGTTACAGTTGTTTGACAGCTTCACAAGTGTCCTGTTAAGCTGCTTTAGCATGGGGTCTGTGAATGAGAACACGTAATTGGTAACGAGACATTGTTTAGTGTAGAAGAAGTTGAATCAGTGCGCTGGACAGCAGGTCAGTACTCTTGACCAGCTCGAGTGAGTGCCTGAATGGAGTGATCAGCACCGCAATTGAATTAGCCATGTTGTCAGATGTCCCCCGTGTCACAGAGACACAGCTTCCTTCGCTGGTGTCTCCAATTAACACGGCCATGAATAAACATCACTGGCGCACACTCGCCTCTTTTGTTTGACCTACAATTATTACATGCGCGATATTCACAAGAGCAATTTGCGCTCGACGAGTCTACTAATGCAATCAATTAACAAACGTGCTGGCGTCGCATCCCAGCACGCATGCGCGTGAGGGGAGCCCCAGGCAGATGGTAAGTGACACTGAAGAAAAGCGGTTTTGTGTTCTCGCGAAACCAGGCTCAACTCACGTCGAAGCCAGCGATGTCGATTCAAATTCCTTAGAGACGCCGAGATCGCTTCGGGTTTCAGCCGATAAATTGTTCAATTTGAGGAAGTGGCACCCTGGCAAGCAGCTAATTTGTGTTGATAAGACAATGGCATATCACGGCAGAAAAGTTGCTCGTGTAATTCACTTTGGTCTTAGTCGAATCGTGTGCTGATGTGGTTTCAGATTCATACAATCAATAGGCGTAACGCAGATGATTCTGATTGGAATGCTGGATGCGTCAATCATTCTGCCCCCTCCCCGCCTCGCACCCTGACTTGAGTTTATGGACTGGATTGTCTGTCATATAGGTTATATATATGGATAAGACAATTTGGTAGTGTCTTTGCATTACTGGAAGGTCCCAATACAATATACGAATGGAGAATACATGTGGTACGACGAAATGTTGCGATTGTGTCTGAGTTATGAGAGAAAATATCTCGACCGACCAAATAAAGCGATTGACTTATGTGTAATTTTCATAAGAACGGCTTTTTTACGATTTGCTTTGTGTGCGACTCGTTGAATGAATGCGAATTGAATTGCATCAAAGCAAAGATGTTATTCGAAACCATATGATACAGAGAATATAAACGTTATTAGAGCCATTTAATGCCCCATTATAGATGGCAGTGTACCATGATGAATTGTAAAACTTTCCATGCAATTTAGCATGAGTCGCATTGTGCTTGCCTTCAATTCTTATCTCTTGATTGAATATATGACTCAAATTCATCTTCGTTTTAAAAGAACTGTCACGCAGATAAAGTAGCGTAATGAACACATCGAATTTCTAGGACTGAGAGATTTTTCATTCCTTCTCTTCTGTTTAGTTCTTTACGAGGTAAAACACTGAACACTCAGGTATTGCATTGCATCTGCGCCTACGTTCTTTCAAAAGACACACGTGCTAAATTGCTTAAGTTATGATTTGCACATGACTGCTTAATATTGTTCGTAATGGGAGTCGATTCAATCTTTTTTTTTTCTTTACAAATGGCTTCCACTTGGTATAAAGGTGATGCTTGCACGTTTTTCAGATGTAATTATAGTTAATTAAAGAAGTTTATTTCTTTCTTTATGTGTGTGATAATTACATAGAGGCTATAATTATACGGGACCTGTACACCGCCGTGTGTTTATTGTAAGTTAATCCACAAAATATTATGCAAAAATGTATGCAATGAAACAAGAAAAATCCTTTTACGTGAAAATGAACGCTGTACTTGTATGGTTGGAGTAGCCAATTTATTTTATCGCAAATATTAAGTGAAAAATCAATGTAATATTTTAATACTATTTGGAAGAAATACTGCAGAGAAGTACTCAATATTTCGCCTTTGACGAGGACAAAATAGTATATTCCATTTCTTATGTCAATGCCGAATGTTTTTTGCTCGACTGAATAGTCGGTTTGTAAATGTCTTTCATGATTGTATGAATATCACGAATCCTGTCATTCATATGTAGCAAAAACCCGCCGCAACAGCTCTAGTAATAATTATTTAATTTAATTTAAATTTCATTAAATTTAAATTTTTAAATAATTATAAACTATTAATATGATGTATATATTATACACATCAAAATAACAGTCGAGTGCATTTGAATAATTTCAATAATCTCAGAATATCAGAGATGAAGTACAAAATTTTGAAATATTTGATACATACATTGTTTACAGAACAGAAAAAGAGACACAACTCAACAAAAATCAAAGAATAACCAACATCAGATGAACTTTGAATGGGTTCCAGCGGCGGATTGTGGCGGCTTCGAAATCGGCACGCGTGTCAATTTCAGTCTTGTGAAGAGAGCAACAGAAAAACTGGATTTTCATCCAAAAATCATCCAAACAATAGACGTGTCGATTTCAATTTGTGAATGAGTAATCTGTGTCCATGGCTCGTTTATTTGCTGACGGTTTTGTTGTTGTTGTCTTTGTTGTTGTTGTTGTTTTGTTTTTTGTTTTTTGTTTTTTGTTTTTTTTTTTGGGGGGGGGGGGGGTGGGGTTTTTAGCGATGCCAAGTCTTGCAGAAGCACAGCGTTAGGAGGCACCGGGTGTCCCGTATCCCGTCTATTTTTGCAATTGAATGAAGCGGATGTTGCCCGAGACAGAGTTAAGATAGACAGAGCTACGGATACCAATTGGCGCTACGACAGAGCCATCTAAATTTCCGATCTTCCGAATCAATTATTCTCTTCCATGGGATCTTTACTCGTCGAAAGTGGGTTGTATTTTCGTGTGATATGTGCAGACACGGTTATGCGAAGGCGTACCTGATGCCGAACTCACTGCTCGCCGCCCATTCCGAGTTCCAATCCTAACCCCTGCACTCCACCAGAGAGGTCTCAGGTGGACCCATGCTGCGCGAAAGAGATGGAGCAGCGTCGTTTTCTCCGGTAAATGTCGGTTCTGTTTCTCGTTTACCGGGAAAAGGAACCTGGCTGCTTGTATCGTGAAGTAAAGATGGGGAGGGACCACTGTATAAATAGTCTTGGTGGTCATTCATTACCAAGCCAGGAAATCGCCAAATTCTGACATACATCCTCAAAGAAGAGTGGGATACCATCCCCCAAATGGAGATCGAGAAACTCATTCAAATCAGGCGTGCACAATGCAGTGCATTTACCATATCGAGAAAGGAATATACACGATACGGAGTCACTATTCGTCGGCGGTGATTTTCAGATCTTTCAGCAAAATTTAAGGATAAAATGCTCAAGAATAATGACAGATTATAAAAGTATAATACTTCTTGAGTGTTCATATCGTCGGCTATTACGATATTTCCGACCGTTGCGTTTCTTTTGCTGCTCGATATAAGTTTAACCAATGAAGAGTTATTGTTGACCTGCTATATGAGTACCACCATATGATTATACAGCTTCATGAATTTAACTTACGAGGATTAAGTTGTTTCTATTGTTTATTTGTTTCAGCGTGTAAAATTTTCTGATCATTTTTAAATAATAATTATTCGTTCTGTTCACCACCTTAAAATTGTGAGTTCTTTTTCATGAAATGAAATGATGTATGTATTCCAGAAATGCTAGATATTAAACTTTGTCACCGCACAGCGAGCATTCGACGTGCAGCTCAGAGAAGGAGAGATTGCAAACAAACATGCGTGCCAAATACATGGCGCTATATCGACTTCAAATCAGAATATTTATATGCATTAAAAAACACAGATATACTATATATTTCAATTCTAGAATTTAACGACACGAGAATTTTTTTCTCAAGAAAATAATTTACTGTCAATTATAGGAATTAATTATGTTATAAAGATCCCCTTAGGTGTAAATCTTGATTGGTATAATTAGCTGCATGATGAACCTTTCGACAATTGCGACCCATGTACATGCATGCTGTTATAATCCGTGGGGCTTAGTACTCGTTAAGGGGATTAATTGCCTCATGCGGCTTTCTCGGCATATCTGACATGAAGCAGTGGCCACACCTACACATTTTGCTGGAGCTCATTTTCAATCGTGGCCCGATTACTTCACCATGACACTCTTAATACGATTTGCGAGTCAGACTCACGCGCGATTCCTGATGTAATATTCATGCCGAGTTGACGGCCTGAGCATCCCCGATTGCCGTGAACATATAAGCAAAAGCCAAAATGGACACCATCCTCTTTAAACTAGTCATTAGGTAAGCAATTGCCTCGACATTAATTTAACGGCCCAAGGGGTATGTATATAACGGGCAAATCTGACAACTGACAACTGACTCACATCCAGCACAACAGACATGTAACCCACCAATTGCGAAGTATGTTTTCTGTATATTAAAACAGTACAACTGTATCGGATCCTTGTAGCGTACGTTCTTTCCAGGGCTTCTACTCTTAGATGTTGGAATCGTGTATATGATTACCCGTACGTATATTCTACGTATGATCCTGGACAGGTTGGATACCTACACATGCTTTAGTTTTCATTATAAAAGAAATGCTGTACAATTACGGTTTTAGAGAAAATTAAATTTTTGTAGCATATTGCACTACATTGAGAAATCCCTATTACTTGCAAATAAACTTGAGAATCACCCTGTGGTGTACAATAGAGCGCCGGAATGTTCAGCTAATTGATCCATTATCTAATAAATTGATGCTGCACCAGGTATATGCAATCAGATTTAGTCACTGAATCTGTACACCTGTCTAAAATATTCCCAGTATGCGCTGTAACAATTTACCTCAATAATTGACGATATTTCATAACCTTTTTGATGTAGAAAAGACCATTCAGCAACGTTGAATTTTTCAATAAGTCCAATAGAGTTGATAGCTCCGCGTGATAGCCCATTGTTGCCATGCACATGGTGACACTGACAAGGCGTTTCATTATGTATGAGGCCACCACAAACAGCCCTTCTGACAGCAGGGTCGACCCAATGGACCGGGGTTGAAATATTCATCCCCCGCTTTAACTCACCTCCAATAGGTCGTTGAAAAATTAAGCGCGTGTGTCTAAAAGCCGTGTGCTTGAT
The DNA here is from genome assembly GCA_000328365.1 of Capitella teleta. NCBI lineage: Eukaryota > Metazoa > Annelida > Polychaeta > Capitellidae > Capitella > Capitella teleta. The sequence continues at coordinate 1,144 of KB294119.1, read as the reverse complement.
GCTTTTTTTTGCCCTCTGCATTATTTGGCGTGAAATGCGCGATAATAGGGGCAGCAATGTCATAACGACTGTGCGATGCATTAAGTACAAGTCCAAAGAAGGTCATGTCTTGTTATGATTGAATTGTTTGTGTAGCTCTGCACTTAACCCAAGCATTGTTACGCGTCATTACGCTTTGGTTGTGGCACGCTCGGACGAGCGCAAACCATGTTGGCCCATGGCCCTTCATCACCGGTCTTGCTTAATGAAGCAGCGAGTATTAAGTTTTCATTAAATGCACCTTTACGCTTCCATAGTTGAATGAACTGTAACTCATTCTACAGAGTGATTGGAGAACAATAAAAACTAACTCTGAGGTCGATCATTAACATCACGAACAACCGGTCTCTGTGGAAAAAGAAATGTAAGTGGACGCACACATGTAGTGGTAGCATATTAGATGTAGCAATCAGTGGCCAATGTGTTCTGACTGAACTGTAATGACTGTGTTTTCTCATCAGCAATGCCAATAATATTATATGCAGCCAATTTTATACCATGTTAATTACTAATGTTTGTTTGCCCTGCTCAATGGTGTGCTATTTCACATGTATCAACGTGTGCCAACTTGCAAATTACTCCGTGGAAAAGTGCAGCATTATATGCACGACTCATAAGAAGCTTGGAAATAGGAAAATACTAGTGTAAGTGACACCTTAAAGTAAACGGAAGTGTAGAATTGTCATAAATTTCTTTCATTTATTGCACACTCGTCGTCGTCGTCGAGAATGAAAGTTGTTACCACATTACACCTTGGTCATCATCATATTTGCGGATTATTTTTAAGAGTGGAGCTACACTGACGATCAACATATTAATTATTATATCAGTACGACAGTATCCATTGATAAAACTACTGAAAGTTAAAGCATCCTGGAAGGTAGGTTTTCTATGACATAAAAGCCACGTGTGTGACATAATTTCAGGTGACATAATTTCAGGGCGTACAACATAGAGCTGATATTCAACAAAATAATTATTACAGTATTTGTTCTTAATCCATTTGTCATGATATATTTATTATAACTTATTATATATTATTTAATATATATAGATATATATATATATATATATATATATATATATATATATATATATATATATA
>KB294115.1:11008-22977 GCA_000328365.1 Capitella teleta | reverse complement strand
TTGGCTTCGTTCAAGCTGCACCCGCAGTGGGCCAAGTTTTTGCTGAATATCACTCGGAAAGTTTTGCTCAGCTTGCTGAGGAGTCACTCAAAGGACAAAGCGTGGGGAAGATTCGGCTACTGGTGAGCCTCAAAGCAAATGTGATGTGCATTTGATTTTTGTATTGTGATTTCCAGTCAAGTGGCATCAGCGCTAAAGCCGGTTTGAGACTGATGGCTAAACATGGTCTGCCGGTTGCTGATCTGAATCCGGAACAGCCTCCTGCCAAAAAAATGAAACGTCAGTTAAATCACTCACTTTAATGATTGCTCAATAATTGTTCAATTAGTTGACGAGACATCTAGGGCTACACCCAAACCTGCTGTAACTCCTGTGAGACCTGCAGTTGCTCCAGTGCTGGCCTCTCCATCAAAACCTCCAGCCAAAGAGAGTGCAAACAATGATCAGGCCAAGTCGGCCGCTCAGTCTGCTGCGCAGAAAGAAGGGGAGCAGAAAGGAGGTGTTCAGCAGACCTCTGCCACAGTGCTTGGAGGGAGTGCACCAACCAGAGGAGGTGGGAATCAGCAAAGGGGAGGAGGGAATCAGCAAAGGGGAGGAGGGAATCAGCAAAGAGGAGGTGGGAATCAGCAAAGGGGAGGAGGGAATCAGCAAAGGGGAGGAGGGAATCAGCAAAGAGGAGGTGGGAATCAGCAAAGGGGAGGAGGGAATCAGCAAAGGGGAGGGGGGGATCAACAAAGGGGAGGAGGGAATCAACAAAGAGGAGGAGGGAATCAGCAAAGAGGAGGAGGGAATCAGCAAAGGGGAGGAGGGAATCAGCAAAGGGGAGGGGGGAATCAGCAAAGAGGAGGAGGGAATCAGCAAAGGGGAGGAGGGAATCAGCAAAGGGGAGGGGGGAATCAGCAGAGCGGAGGAGGAAATCAGCAAAGGGGAGGAAAGAACCGCCATCGAAGGGGTGGAAATCAGCATAGAGGAGGTGGAAATCAGCAGAGAGGAGATGATTCCTGGGGAGGTGGGCTGTCTATCCCAGTTGCAGAAAGAAGGCGTGGAGGGCAGAGAGGGATCCCCGGAATAAGGGGGGGTTGTTTGGATGGTAGCAAGGGTGCTTTTGTGTTCTCCTGTCATTGATGTTTAACATTGATTATGTGATCTATAAATGTACCTTTTAGAAATAAATAGATTTGAGATTTGAATTTGGTTTATATTGAGTTGTTGATCTCACCAGGCATGTTTTCTAATGTCGAGTAGATCCCTACGATGCATATCCATATATCCAGGCCGCTAACAGGATATCTGAAATCCGGGAATTGAACACCGGATATCGGATATTGATTTCTTTTTAATAATGACCCCCTAATCATAAATAACAAATAACCCTTTGATATTTTTGTTTTCTATGCTTTATCAAATATGTTTTGATCCCTCCATTACTATCCATGCTGTGGTTATGCATGTGCAAAATTCAAAAAAATTCAATATTTGCCCCATCACTTGTTGAGACACAATCGATGATCAAAATAATTATGTATTGGACTCGCTATAAATCTAATAACAACCTGATCGACTTGATTTCATGCAGCGTGTTTGATTGAATTTGCCCTTCTTACTTTTCATGTGGCATGTGAGTATTTTACACAAACCGCTGTGTACCATTTTTGTGCTTGTGTTATCATGCATGTAATGTTAGGCTTCCTATTCTTATTGTCATTATGCTTAGCTGTATCAACAAATCATGATGCTGAGACGTTTTCCTTTTATGGAATCCGTGTTCATAACATGACAAGAGAGTATAATGAGTAATTGAATATTGGTAGCTTATTGAATTTAAGAGCTCAGTTCCACTAATTTAAAATTATGTAAATTATCCGGTATCCGATATCTGGAACTTTGACTCCCTGATGTCAATTATCCAGTATCCGTCAAATTTCGTAATCCGCGCATCCCTAATTATGAATAAGGGAAGAATGTATGAAATCACGGCATTCAACTCAACCATTGAATCCAGAGAAAATCATATTTTTGTTGAACATGATACCTCGGGGAGAATTGGAGTGACGTTATTAGTGGGAAGGAGTCCCTGCAGGATGCTACTCTAGGGCTTTTACGTTTTCCTTGCCGTAAAAAAAAAAAAAAAAAAAAATGCTAATCCGTTGGAGCAGCCAAGTTTTCTGATTTTTCCATTCATTTATGAGCTCACAAAAATATTAGCCCGAGTACAAAGAAGAAGGCAATGGAGTCCGACCAAATAGCCGGCGAGCACAAGCATGAAACTAAGTAGACTTTCACTCATTGGGTCATTTAGAAGATGGTTTGCCTAATACACAATCTGTATCTGTCTTACTTAGCCTTTTTTGTAAGTGGTTGCATCATAGCAAATGCTATGATTGATCAAAGCGGGCCATTTGAACTCAAGTTTGATAATTTATGATCAATTATATAGGGATTTATGAGGTAATTAGTAATCTAATAAAATTGTTAATTTCAAATTGTTAATTGATCAAAGCGGACCATTTGAACCCAAATATTCATGAATATTCATGAATATGATAATATGAGGTAATAAGTGATGTAATAAAATTGTTAATTACATATACTGAAAATTATGAACATGAGTTGCATGATGTGAATTCTTAAATAATATATAGCTTATACAAATCGTCCAGCAAATATACATCGACTAGTATTGCATAGACCTCGAAGCAGATTGTAATTACCAAGAATCGGCTGGCTGCAGTAAAAATGACCGACTAGCTGCTCAAGCCGTTTCACCAATCTGAGATATTGGCTTAGTATTGTGATCAGCGGCTAGCAACGGCTTGAAGTGGCTTGGTAATATTTGCTATATCACCCTAAAGGTTTTATGATGCAATATAGTTAAGACAAACATACACTACTCTCTCCAGTGGTACAAGTGTGGTAATTTTGAGATTGGACGATTTCCAAAGCCTTTGATGTCCCACTCAATTACACTCTCGCTTTACTCAATCAAGTTCAAGAGGTTTAGGGCGTTTCATAAACTTCAAATATATTATTTAAAGCAACGCAACTTCAGCAAAGTTAAATAAACTTTTTTATTGCAAGCCAATATTATATGCTGCGGGAATAGGAAGCAAATAGAGGAACATTTCGGAAGAGGTAAGAGAATGGCAAACCGAATGAGTTGTTGCATCAGAATCTTGAATGAATATATTCGCCTTTTTTTATGTCTCGGCTGGTAATTGTAGGGCAACGTCTGTGTTACATGTATAGCTTAACTAATTGCCGGAAAATTAACAGAATGCCACTAATTTTTCAGACCAACAAAATCAGTACATGTAGACAAACAGTGTAATCAGGTAATGAACCGAGTGTTATAAGAGGCCAATACAAATTATTTTTCGCCTCTGAATTCTAAAATGAGGGTTCGGCAGTTTTATAAGTTATAAAGAAATTTAGTTAAAGAACAATCAATAAAAACGTGGTAGACTTAATGCCAGGTACATACCAGTAATATACATGTAGCTAGTAACAAGTGATCTACTTGTACTCGTGAATGAATATTTTACAATAATCCTAGTACGAACAAGTATACTGCGCTTCCTATGACACTTCAATATAGTTTGGGACAACCCTCGTATATGTATGCGCAAACATACAGTATGGCATAAATCCTTAAATGAATTTTAATGAAGTAAACTGAATAAAAGCTACTTTCACAGATAGCTCAGATGGTAATTATATAAATATTTACAATAAACACAATAAAGACTTGTTTAAATGATAACTTCTTATAATACTAAATGTAAAATATTTGGATTGAATCGGCTGAGAGCCGCTGTTGATAGTGACCGGCTGATAGCGGCTAGCCGACCGCACCAATCGGCGGCGGCTGGCTAAAGAGCCAATCGGCGGCGGCTAGTACTTATCGGCGGCGGCTCCGGGGTCTAGTATTGCATTGTGCTAATTAACGTCTAATAACTCTCATAGCGTGTACTTCTGCTAATCCATACGAACAATTGAATCCATCATTTGCATTAAACAGTACATGTACGATTTTTGCCTTAGATAAAATCCCTTTTGTAGCCACGAATTGAAAAGGAAATAATCATATATTCGGGAATTTGGGTCAACAAAACAGATTCTCACAGTTCTACATTGTCTAATAACCATGCATGACGTAATGTCATGCATGACATTGACTAATTAACACATAATCACCGAAGCATTAAATCGATTTATTACCCACGTCATGAAATCAATTTGTGGATGGTGCAAGAGGGGATTCGAACACGTAACAATTGTTTGCTTTTTTTTTTTTTTTTCACACACACAAAATCAATGTCAAACGCAAGACGATGAGCGAGGGCTGATCACCAAAACTATTAAACCCAAGACTCGCTTCTCGGCTTTCAGACGTCATGCAGCGATAGCAGACAGCCTTGCCAGACTCCGACTGTCGTTCTAAATTCAGTACCTGTTCGATTGTTGAGCTACACTGAACTTTTGGCATTATCATACAGGGCAGATGATTTGGATGAGCTCTTGATTGATGTTGAATCGAAACCACGGGCCTTGATACATGACTCGATCAAAGGCTTAATTATTTCTTGAATTCGATGAAGTTATGTTGGCGATCTTTCAGTTGCTGGAGATAATTATCGATGATGACACGGCAGTTGAAGACCTGAGGTCGTTTTCAAGGAGAAACATAAAACATCCTACAATGCATCCCAACACACCCCCCCCCCCCATCCAAGCAATGCTTAACCCATTCCAGAAAGAAACTTTTAAGCATCCTGCAATGCAATGATTTGATGGCAACATCCACTTCTTCTCTGAATATCGATAACTTGTACTCTTGGTTTTGTTATTAATAGACATATAGACATAAAGTGCACTGAATAAAAACAAATAGTAAACATTGAATTTATTTAGGGATGCGCGGATGATGACATTTGCTGGATACCAGATACCGGATATCCGAGAGCTCAACCAATCTGATGAACAGTGTGGGGTTCATTGTGTTTTCATGCTTTGCCGACCATTTCCTCCCGACGTTGAAATGTAACTCAGATCTTTTGATGCATGCTTCCTTTGAAGGCGTTTGTTCTGTTTATTTGTGAGCTGGATGACGTAGGCGTCTTGTTTTGGAAACTACGGGGCAAATAGGCAACTGTGCGTGCGCCCCTTGAGGATCAATTTACAATCAAGCCACTCCAATTAGGTTTGCAGCAGGTAAGAGAACTGTTTGCTAGCAAACTATTAAACGTGGCAGTAATGTATTGAACTCTGCAAATAATTTTAGTGTTAAACTGTTAACCGCTCTTTGCTTTCTCTACAGGGAGCCATGGGTTGCGGATCTTCCACAGTACCCGTCAATGGGCAATGGGCTCAGGAAGAGCATCACCATTTAGCGGAGAAATCACACCACTCCAATCACTCACATCTGGAGCACAACTCATCTGGGAGATCTTCTCGGTTATCGCACAATGGGACGACGCAACAGAACGGAGGTATCAGCAACGTCATTCAGCATTCGTTGTCGAGCATCGTGGAGAGAAACCCCACCGAGATTCTCGATCAACACTGGGTCAGACAACAAAAACCCAAAGTGATCGATGAATCTCAACCAGATGCCCCCGATGACGAAATCACTGAACTGAAACACTCGAATGACGTCACAAAAGTAATGGGCAGAATCCGCTCGCTCATCGATACGCGGGCCAACAGGGCTGACGTCAACGAAGGTCTTTCTCGACCGCATGTCGAAATGAATGACATCTACACCGATCCGGAGTTTACGTTCGATGTCGCAATGGATGGAGAGCCTGACATTGATAACCTGCAGTGGATGCGTCCGGTGGTGAGTTCAGAGCGTTGCATCGCGTGCTTTTAAATCGTGTTCAGGAATTTCTGGACCACCCGGTGCTGTTTGCTGGTGGCACCACCCGCTTCGACATCGAGCAAGGAGGCGCTGGAACGTGTTGGTTCCTTTCAATTCTGTCTTCGCTAGCTGACAAACCAGAGGTCCTTAAACAGGTGTGCAACCGTTGCCCAGTCAAACATGACATCATCAATCCTTTCGCTTAGATAATCCTGGAAGATTCCTACAACATAGGTAGAGAAGATTATGACGGAGTCTTCCACTGTCGCTTCTGGAAGTTTGGCCAATGGATTGATGTGTATTGTGACGATTACCTCCCCGTGAAGCAGTGGGGAGACGGATTCGTGCCTTGGGGAGCACGCTCAACAAATCGCAACGAAGTTTGGGTTTCCCTCATAGAGAAAGCATTTGCAAGGTATCCGATAACAAAAAGGAAATCTTTCATCTTATTACCTTTCCTCCTAGGTTTAACGGGGGCTACCCTCAGGTGTACGGCGGATGGGCTGGAGACGCCTTCGCCACGATGACAGGAGGAGTAGCAGAGCGAGTGGAATCCAAGGATATTACAGCTCCCGCTCTTTTTGCGCGTATGAAAAATGCGCTGAATTCAGGAGCGGTGATTGCATGCAGTTGTCCGGTGGGTGTCTAACGGATGTCTCGATCAGCGCGTAACCAGTTCTTCAGCATAATGGGTTCCCGGGACAGAGCCCGTATATACAATCTCTCCTGAGGTTTTAACTTCCGACGAGGAAGTTGACGCGTTTCCATGGAACTGACGTCGTTATGAGAACACCTGATTGATATACATTGCTGTCGTATAGCGAAGAAATAAAACCAGGTTTCAATGCAGTGCAGTGCTTTTAATCCAAGGCGGTGAGCAAAAGAGAAAAAAATACGCGGAGTTTCACTCTTATATAATAACGTTACGGTTCAATGAACACCACTCAATCTTGAGATACTATGAGTCCGTATTCAGTCCGTAAGATTCACGACTCCTCCTTTCTTAATCTGCGTAGTGATGATTTGGGCGTCGTATCCTCTTCGATCGTCGAGGAATGGTTGGTGAAGAGGGTTGCACGGATGGCGCTGCTGCGACAGGTACGGCTGGGTGGTCAGGTACAGGTGGCGTCACATTCGGTGTACCAAGGGTCGGTGCTTATGGTGCAGGCTCGTCATTCTCTTACTGGCGGTTTCGAAGCTGGTCGTGGTGGCGCTTCCACACTGGGCCATGCGGCAACACGCGCACTGCGTAGTTTCGTGCGCCAGCCTTAGTAACCACGGCTGGTACCCAGCGCTGGGTTGTCGATGACCCGGGCAGCTTGTGAAGTAGAGCATAGACGGCGGTGCCCAGTGGAAATCTGGGCAATGAATTTGAGGCGCTCATCGGGTGTGCCTCAGCCTGCCACTGTGCCACTTGTTTGGGCGACGGGACAAGACCACCCAGGCGGGTCCTTATCTGTCTGTTGTAAAGTAATTCGCTGGGCGAATAACTGGTGGCTTTAGGCGTACGGCGATACTGCATTAGCAAAGCTGTCAACGTTTCACGAAGAGGTGTCTTGGCTTTCTTCATGGCACCCTTGAACGTTCACACCATCCGCTCTGCTGCCCCGTTCGTCGCAGGGTGGTAGGGCGGCCCAGAGATATTTAAGATACCCCGATCACGGCACCAGTCTTGAAATTCCTCTGAAGTGAAAGAGGTAGCATTATCCGTCACTATGGACAATGGATAACCGAAATGAGCAAAATCATTCTCCAGTAGACTAATTGTCGACCTCGATGATGTAGATGTAGTTTGATGAATACATGGGTATTTTGAGTAGGCATCGATAACGATGAGCCAGTTGAATCCCAGGAAATTCACCACATAGTCGACATGTTCCCTTGTTCATGGCTTTTCTGGTACGGTCCAGAGATGCACCGGCGGTTTTGGTGGCAAATTCAGATGCTCTGCGCACGCGGAGCACTTCTGGCTGGCGTTCACAATGGTGGCGTCCATTCCCGGCCAATAGACGGCAGTACGAGCCAGTTGTTTCATTCGGTGCATGCCAACATGACTGACATGGAGCAAATCAAGAACCTTCGCCTGCAGGCACTATAGAATAACCAGACGACAACCATGAAACAGACAACCATTAGAGATACTCAAATTGTCCCTGACTTTCCAAAAATGATTGTCCGTACACCTGGAAGGCCAACCCTCCCTAGTATAGCGCATCGCTGTTGACAATACTGGGTCTCGCTTGGTTTCCTTGGTGATGAGCTCCGAGTTCGTTGGTTTTAGTTGTCGACTGATGGCGTTCACCATGCAGACAGTGTTTGTATCCTTGTCATCTTCTTCCTCATTAAATTCGGGATCGGATCCACATGGCAGGCGCCAGGCGGCTCAGGGCGTCTGCGTTTCTATGGTCGTTGATGCTACGGTATTTAATGGAGTAGCTCTACTGGCTCAGGGTAAGGGCCCATTTGGCCAGTCGGTTTGCTATTAGAGCTGGAGTCGCGTTGTTGGGTCCAAAGAGTGCCAACAATGGCTTGTGGTCGGTGACGAGTATGAATTCTCGTCCGTACAGAAATTGGTGAAATTTCTTTAGTGCAAAGATGATCGACAAGGCCTCCTTTTGAACTTGGCTGTAACCTCTTTGCGCCGATGACAGAGTCTTTGACATGTTACTTTTGTCTGGATAACGGTGAAAGAAGACAGCTCCCACGCCAACGCTTGAGGCATCACAAGATATGCCCAAGGGAATGGACGGGTCAAAATGTGCGAGAACTTGTCACCACTCGGCATCTTCTGGATCTGACGAAATGCTGACTCCTGTGCTGATCCCCAGCTCCATTCTACGTCCTTCTTCGTCAGCTGGAAGAACAACACTGCAATGCTGGCTGCGTGTGGCAGAAATTTGGCATAGAACTGGATGGATCCAAGAAATGAGTTTGCTCGTTGACGTTTGTGAGTGGCGGCATACGGATGACAGCATCGACTTTCGGTCCTTTAGCGATTCATGTACTAGAGAGCATGTGTCCCAGGTACTCTTACACAGGGTTGTCCAAACTGGCATTTCTCCAATCAACATCTCAGGCCATGTTCATCGAGGCGTGAATGCAAAGCGGGTAATTAACAACATGTTCATCAGCTGTTTTCCCGCTCACCAAAATGTAGTGATCTACTCCATGTAGTCTCTTCTGTAGCAGTACCCCTTGATGCGTACTAAGAGCCAAACGTTTATGTGAGATTGGGCCGAGGGGTATCTGGTTGTATGCATTCGTGAGGTCAATCTTGGTGAAACAATAACCTCCAGAGAGACGTTGCATCAGTTATTCTGGTGAAGGCATTGGGTGGCGATGTGGTTTGAGTTGTTGGTTCACTGTCACTGAGTAATCACCACACACCTCTTCGTTTCACCTTCTTTTGGCCAGGCAACAGGGTTTTGCGGATGGGTACGACAGGTGGTCCGAAGTCATTAAACTGCATCTTCTCCCACATACCTTTCTTGATGCCGGCGTCGTAAGCTTGTACCAGGTCTTCTTGGACTGCATAAAGTACTGTTCTTGCTTTCAAAATGATTGGATTAACATCATTCTTGAATTCAATTTCGAGTTCGAATTTCTTTAGCTTTCCCAATTCTGCTTTGAACAATTCAGGGTAATAAGCACATAATTTGCGGCACTTATCTTGTAAGTCTTACAAGATAAGTGTTCGACCAACTACCAGCGGACATTATCTTACAATGTAAGATAATGTCCGCTGGTAGTTGGTCGAACACTGCCTGTACCAGGTTCTTTTTGGTGTTGGCATTGTCTCACTGAGCAGAGCATCGACGGAGATGCCCAGATTCAAATCCGGCTGCTCCGTGACGTTGAAATGTAGAGTGACGCTCCGGCTGGTAGTGTTCGTCATCTGGAGTGCAACAGACCCCAGAAGCGGTAGAGGGTGTTGGCTGGCTGACTTGTAACGTCGGTCGGCTTTCTTCAAAGGCGGTCGTCCCAGGTTGGTCCACGTAGTCTTGCCAATGAAATTATCTCCTAATCCTCTGTCAACCTCGAATTGAACTGGCACATTGTCTTAGAAAATCGAGTGGTTCAGTAGTGAGCAGCTGTCTGTAGTAGTCAAATTGCATGGGTAAATACTTTTCATAATTTTGACGTTTTTTTTTCTTCATACACGCTTTCTCGAGATGTCTTTTCCTTGAGCAGAAATTGCATTTGGGGTCCGTGTGACGACAATGGGATGCCTTGTGTGATGGGTCACCACAGCGGTAGCACGTGACTGTTGCATGCTCCTGTTGGGCTTGCGTCTGCTTCCCTCTTGGATGCTCTCGCAGGTGATTCACTCCATGAGATAACGATCCACACACAGTCTCCTTGGCCACTTTTGCTGCGTCTTCAATCTCGACGGCGATCTCCACTGCCTTCGCGAAGGATAGGTCCGTGTCCTTGACCCGGAATAGCGCTTTCAAAGTCGCTTCATTGTTGATGGCACAATATGAATCTCGTCTTCATCGCTTCGTCAAGCGGGTCCTTGATGCTCCCAAAATGACACGTGACGGCGTCCTGTCGAATACCTGACACTAGTTCATGTACCGACTCACCTGACTGACGTGCCATGTTGCTCCAGAACTTGAATCGTTCTCTGACAACAAACCGAGTCGGGTGAAACTGATCCTCCATAAAGCTCTTAATTCGGTTGAACGTCAAATCATTGACGTCAATTGGAGGGAATTGTTGAGCAGCCAAATTCGTCACCAACTTGTAGGTTGCGGTCGTCTGGTTCGTAAGAAAAACGCGAGCTTTTTTCCCACCTGGAACAGAATGTGCCTCCGTGAAGGTCGTAAAACGCGGTAAGTAATCCTTCCACAGTTTGGTAGCCGCGTCAAAATGTCCAAACGAAGGCCACGTGGCTGGTGTCGGTGCCTGTACACTAGCACCCACTTGATGTTTGCTGAGCGCTACAATGATACGCTCCATTTGTTCCTCATGCTGCCACTGTTGCTGCTTGAATTGCTCCTGTAACCACTGCAAATGCTCCTTCTCCATGAAGACACGTGTAAAAATTCAGAGTGCCGACTGCGCCAATTTGTGGCATACCGAAGAAATAAAACCAGGTTTCAATGCGGTGCAGTACTTTTTAATCCAAGGCGGGGAGCAAAAGAGAAAGACATACGCCGAGCTTCGCTCTTATATAATAACGTTACGGTTCAATGAACACCACTCATTCTTGATATACTATGAGTCCGTATTCAGTCTGTAAGATTCACGACAATTGCGTTGTCACTTTTGTGTTTGAGATCATTAATTTCAATCTTTATAAACCAGGATGCAATTGATGGGCAGATGGGGCTAGTAGGCGACCACGCCTACACCATCACAGGAGCCATTATGGTTAGTTAAGCGACGAAATGGAACACCTCGATGCAAAGTGTGGATTTCAGATCGAATACCGAGGCTCAGTCAAAGCGATGATTCGGATTAGAAACCCGTGGGGCTCCAGGAAAGGAGAGTGGCTGGGCGACTGGTCTGACAGCTCAGTTCTCTGGGACGAAGTCACGGATGACGTCAAGACGAAGATGAAGGTGTCCGAGAGGCAGGATGGCGAATTCTGGATGGCGCTGGAGGATTACGTGGCGTACTTCAACGACACCCACATGTGCAATTTCACTCCAGACTTCGACAAAGACGGAAAAGAGGGTGGACTAAGTGAGTGCATCATGAATATTCATATTAGAGGGGAAACAAGGAAATGTTGTAGGAAACCGGGGTTTGGTGCTCTTGTGTATGGTAGAAAAAGCACGATAGAAACACGAGGTTGAATAATGTAAGCACTCATCAATGAAAGAAGAGATAACCCTGGTTCTGGGTTTTTATCTCTGTCAACCAATTAGGTCGCGTGGGCATAGGTGATCGTAATTTTAAGAGGTTGGATATTGTCCTGTAAATCAAGATGTTTATAGAATAAAACGATCATCACACGTATTGTAAATCTCGCCATATGCAGCAGGACTGCACAAGGCATTGTGAATTGTGAATTGCATGTCATTCTACTTGCAATTTATACGAGAACAAGTTTTACATGCCATATGTCTGTGCAACAATATGTCTGTGCTTGAAAAAAAGG
>KB294109.1:6315-25562 GCA_000328365.1 Capitella teleta | reverse complement strand
GAGCTACCAGGCGGCGTCCTCTCGCACTATATGACTGAGTAGAGCAACGAGTATCTTCTGGTCTTCCATTCATTTTAGGTTTTTCTCTTTTTATCTTTATTTATAATTGTTCTTTATTTAATTTATATATTTATTTACTTATCTATCTATTTATTTGTTATTATTTTGTACTGTTGTTTTGGGGAAGGGGGAGGGAAGTAGGGCTTATTGTTTGGTTGGTTATTCCAGTTGAGTTTTATTTCAGTTACTACTGTATTGTTTATGCAATTATAAGGATATATCTTTAAGAAATAGAAACCATATAAAAAGAGAAACTCGAACCTGAGATCATAACAGTGCCGATCGAAACAAAGGCAATTTAATTCAAGTAACGCGAACCTGACCAAATCAGCCGCTGCGCTAGTGGCTTTTATTCGACACAATAGGGCACAATGGCCGATAGACTTCTTGGTCTCCAATTTGGTACATGTATTCATCTGACCAGGGAACCAGTGAACGGTTTTGAGCTTTCACCGCCTCGAGCGGGAATCAAAATCATAACGCATTTATTCTAAGTTGTGTACATTGGAGACGCCACAGCTCATAGTCACAGTCATTCTGAGTTTTTAACTTTTTAGGCGGTGGAACTTGTGATTTCTGATCAGATCACTTTAAAACTGATAAGAAATATGAGATAGCACATACAGGAAGACAACACACTTGTTAAAACTGACAACTTTCACTATTATTATATCGATAAGTTGCCTTGAAATATTGTGAGCGATAATACGAGGAACTCCGCCTGTCTAGACAATGACAATGTAAGAGAATGAGTGGCAGAGATATGCGCAAGTTCGTCACAAATCACAGGAGCAATGGATCAGGTGAGGTCTCAATTCGATACTTCATTAAAATATTTTCCCGTGGCCAATACTGTTAAATACCACAGAGTTTATATCACATCTGATGATCTGACATCATTTTCTCAGCACACGACACATCACAATTCACATGATCCGATACATGCACTGATGCAGTCACAGTGCAGAGTGCGGACTGACACGTGTGTTCTTGCCATCTATAGTCAGGGCTTGAAATTATACGCAACTACTCGCTAATGGTGAGTAAAAATTCTCACTGGCAAGTAAAAATATCTAGAATGGTTGCCAGATGCTGAGTACGAATTTAGCTCTCCAAATAAAAAGTAAAGGTCAGATTCTTTAGTCAACACCAAACAATAATATTTTGCTCAATCCTCAGTTAAAAACTGAATCCTGTGAGCCCATGCAGATGCCTAATATCATGCGGGTAAGTTTGAAGTAACTGACACCATGTCAAGTTGTTGACGCCAGATCAGACGAGTTAATTGTGGCGCCGCCATTGTTTTTACTGCGCAGTGGCGTAGCTAGGGAGGGGCAGGCGGAGCAAGATCGGGGCTAGGCGGGGCGCTGCCCCGATCTTGCTCCGCCTAATAAATTTTAACTTTTTTCTCTTTTTTTTTTTCTTTTCAAGCAAGCGCGAGATCCTCGAGGTTACGTTATGATATTATATCCTGTGTGCTTATTCATTCTCCTTTGACCTTTCACCACCACGTTTCCGGCTCCCACTTCCGCTTTCGAATATAAAATCGAACAAAAATGAAACGAATCACGGATTCCTTCGGCAATACAAGTACATCCATTACAATGAAGGCTACGAAGCATGTTTGTTTGGAATCTCACTGACTCCGACTCGTCTGACTCTGAGTCTGAACCGAACGACTCGAACAATAACGTGGAAACAATGGGACATCTTCAACCACTGCAAGGTAGTCAAAGAGTAAAATTTAAATAAAAAAATTATATAATAAATTTTCTCAATTATTTTATTTTAGTCCGTTTCTGCTATCAAAACACCATTCTCAGTTTTATTCAATTTCAGGAAGAATTCCGACAGACATTTCCACAAACCCTGTTGATCGTCCAACTCAGCCAAAGCTCGGAAAGTTCCCTAAGACCTGCTGCTCAAAAAAAGACGCACGAAAAAAACAAATGAGGGCATTCAACGCCACCTGGTATTCATCCCACCCATGGATAGAGTGTTCCGTGCAAAAGGACCGAGCATACTGCTTCTGCTGCCGTCATTTCGGCTCTAGACAGAATCTGAAAGAGAAATCCTTTCTTGAAGCTTTCTCTGATTGGAAGCATGCATTCAGCGAGAAAGAATAGATAGAGGTGCACTTCAGAAGCATGGAAAATCAGAGGTACATGCCTTTGCCGAACTTGCGTATGCCGAATTCCAAAGAAGACAGAGAGACGGCACTGTGCAGCAGTTGATCGACAGCCAGCATCAAAAACTTGTAATGGACAACCGTCACTACTAGGGCTGGGCGGATATCCGTGTCCGATATCCGTGACAGCACGGATATTGGGGGTTTTCAGTACTATCCGTGATCCGTGTTTCAACACGGATAGTTAAACACGGATAGTGTAAATTTCAAGTGTTTGTTTCGAGCGCACAGTGAGCATAGCGCACAGCCTTTCCGCACACAAACGCTGCTCACTGAAGCTGAGCGATGTCAATTTCGAGATTACACGACGTCAAC
This sequence comes from Capitella teleta, assembly GCA_000328365.1. Classification (NCBI taxonomy): domain Eukaryota; kingdom Metazoa; phylum Annelida; class Polychaeta; family Capitellidae; genus Capitella; species Capitella teleta. The sequence goes on along the minus strand of KB294109.1, from coordinate 22,999 downwards.
AATGCGCTAATTCTGATTTGTTTTAAATAAACACAATTCTATGCCCTTCAATCTCTTCAGTCATCACGCAAAAGTGACGTAACACGCGTTGTTGACTATCTCCTTTAGTACCTATTTTTCAACACCGTTAAACGTGAATTTCATCACTTTCTCGACCTTGAACCATGTTTGAAATTGAACAGTTAATACAGACTAGTACATATGCCTAGGCCCGCTACTTGGCGATCTAGCGACTTGAATTATTTCAAACTTTCTATAGAACAATAATTGCCATGAAGTTATGAACTGACTTGCGCCTCATGAAGTTACTAAGTTTGTACATTTCCAAATCATGTTTATTGAAAGTGTACACTGTAGCATAAAGTGCACGTTACTGTCGTTCCGTCTTGGGCTTATAATCTGCGACTCGTGAAGTTCACAGGGGGTCTTACCAGTGAGCGAGCAGATGTGGACAAAACTCAATGCAGTGAATGCTTTCTGTCTATATATATAATATCATATACTGTCTAGAAGGCTACATAGGCATTCCATGTATCCAGAGCCCACTGGTAAGACTCCCTGTGGTGAACTTGGGGAAAAATACTTAAAATGGCCTGCGCTGATAAGGAATCCGCCTCTGTGAAATCGACAGGCAAGCGAGCTGTCTGCATGTGCGATGCCTCTTGAAACTTATTCTGAATGTTTTGATAAAAGAAATGTACAAGAAGCAAGAAGGTTGACAGCAGTAGGTCAAGGTCGCTTGTCTTTAACTGCTGCAGACAGAGCGTGGTTTTCCGGCTCACAGGGTGTGCCAGGCGCTGGGGCATTACGCTGCAGCTGCATGCTCCCGTGTTTGGGCATAAATATCCGTGTCCGTATCCGTAGGATATTAGTAACACGGATATCCGTTATCCGTGTATCCGTGTTGAAGCAATATCCGCCCAGCCCTAGTCACTACATGGAACATGTAGTGAGCGCCATTGTTTTTCTGGGTCGACAAGGACTCACACTTCGTGGCAACAATGAAAGTCAAGACTCCCTCAACAAAGGCAACTTCCTGCAACTGATTGCCTACACAGCAAATTGCAACCAAGACTTCGAGACTTTGAAGTCTAAACTCGATTGCAATGCAACGTACTTGTCGCATGATATACAAAATGACATCATCTCATTGATTGGTGAATATTGTATGAACTTCATACATGAAGAACTTCAATGCGTCAAATACTTCTGCGTGTCAGCTGATGAAACTAAAGACACTTCACACCAAGAGCAGCTGAGTATTACTTTGCGCTACTTCTTCAAGGGCAGAGTTCAAGAACGTTTCATTGGTTTTCATATGCTTCAGAATTTAAATGCTGAAGCCATGGCCGATCAAATTGTGAGCACTGTTAACAAAGTTGTGCCTATGGAGAAGTATGTTGCGCAGGTGTACGATGGTGCTTCTGTTATGAAAGGTCACAAGAAAGGTGTTAATGCTCGTGTACGTCAGATTTATGACAAAGTTTTGCATATTCATTGCAGAAATTATGTTCTCAATCTATGTCTTGTTGGTGCTGTGTCCTCTGTACAGCAGGCAGATAAATTTTTTTCAATTCTGAAATCTTTATATCAGTTTTTTACATTGTCTGCTGTCCATCCAAAATTTATGAAGGTCTAAGAGCAGTTGAAAATGCCAAATGAGTGAGTCAAGATGCTCAAGTCGTGGCCTGACACCAGGTGGTCATGCCGGGTCAGTGCACTGAAGTCAGTCTCTGAGACTTTTCCATTCATTTTAAGAACACTAGATATCATTGAGGATGAGAGCAATGCTGATCGTAGAATGAAGGCATCAGGGCTCAAAGATCAAGTGGCTAACTTTCAATTTCTTCTAATGCTCAATGTCATGCTGAAAATTTTTACCTTAACAGAACTTCTTACTCAATGTTTGCAAAAGTCAAGTTTACATGCCAAGGCAAGCATTGACCTAATTGAGGAATCTATGTTGTCTCTTGACTCTCGAGTTTTTGAGTGATGGTGTTTGGTTTGAAGAGGTGTTTCACCATTGTGTTTCTCTGGCTCATGATTATGAGTTTGCTATTTCTATGCGAGCCGGTCAGAGGAGAGTCAGTAAGCTTCCTTCTAAGTTTTCAGATTATGTTTCTTGCTCAACATCCAGTCAGAGAAATGATGTTCAGTCTGCCGTTGATGCCAAGAGTGTCGCAAAAGATTTGTGTCAGTTGTGCGTTCAAGCCATTTTAAGTGAGATGCAAGAGAGGTTCAATGATCAGGTGATGTCTTTCTTAAAAGCTTTTGGTGCTCTTGAGCCAAGGATTAAGTCTATTGATAATGAAATGTTGGATAATCCACTATTTCTCTCTTCTCAAAAACTGGTTGCCATTGTAAACTTCTACCAAATTTGTTCAGAAGATTTTCTTGCTGAGATCACAGCTTCTAAAAAAGTTATTATGAAGCGATGCAAGGCCAAGTGGTCAGCAAATATCGAAATTAAAATTGAGGATGTATATTCAATCATAACTGATCTGACTGAAATGTTCCCATTCACTTTGTCAATTTATGAATTAGTTCTGACGATTGGGTGTAGTAGTGCTGCCTGTGAAAGATCATTTTCTGCCATGAAAAGAATAAAAAGTTATCAAAGGTCTACCATGTCGGAAGCGAGACTCCATGGGTTGTCTTTGTTGAACATTAAAAATGATATTGAGATCCCTACACAGGAAATTGTGTCAGTTTGCATCAAGTGATAAAAAGAGGAGAATTGTTTTGGTTTAACTTTTGAATATTTTTTTATCAACTTAGTGATAATCTGATGCTAAAGTTTTCAATATTCAACAAAGACAACCCATGAAGTTAGTGCGTATATTAATAAGGTGCACTGTTTGTGTATAACTTATATATATATATATATATATATATGTGTGTAATGTGTATCCTGTATTATTAGCTACATTCAACATATCATATTCATATACTAGTCTTAAGTATTCTGTAACATTCTTCTTGCATGTATTACTATTAACTTACTGGTGTGAATTGTACTAACTACTAATTACACATGTTATACGTAGTAGACTTAGTAAATACTCCATACTCTATAAACCATAGATACATAGTTGTCATAGTACTTGATTCGATTAATGGGATTAATCGATTTCATTGTAATATTTATTCCTTGGTGCTACATGTTACACATGTAGTAGACTTAGTCAATACTCAATACACCATACATAGTACATAATTTGTATAGTACTTTATTCGATGTATCGATTTCCTTGTAATAAAAATATTATTATATGGATACCTGGTTGATGTTCTTGATTCGAGAGTTTGTCCCAGGCATGGGATCTCCAATATGCCGCTGGTTTTGTTGAAAACTGGTATAATCATTATATCTGAGGTTATTACACTGCAAGGAATTAGTATTACATTCACATATTCCTTATGTCAAAACCTGAATAATTCTATCATCAGATTGCCTGAAATGTCTTCGAAGGGAATATGAAAGGTGTAAAAGTCTCTCTCCCCCCTTCACCCCCCCCCCCTCCCTGGTACTACCACATCAGATATGCATGCCCTAAAACCCTGCCCATGTTTGCCCCACCTGAAAAAAATCCTAGCTACACCACTGTTACTGCATTCACATTTTTTCAAATTAAGTCGCGTCTTAGGTACAGTATGTTATATTGGTAGTTAGTCTGAATACTTATTACTATAGTACATGTAGTAGCAGTGGTTAATGTTTTCATGAATCATTGCTTCCATCATCCACTCATTGACACAACATTTCGAATCAGAAGTTGATTCAAACTCATGCTCTAAGATGTAAGTTTAGCTAGAGTTAGCCTTTCTTTTAAATAATTCTTTTGAAGATTCCTGCTAAGGGTTGATCAAAGGATTGGCGTGTTGACAAGTCTGTGCATTTACCTTTGTAATTTTCTTTTGTTGATTGTGTTGGCTCACCTAATTCAGAGTGGACACATGACCATTACAACATACCAGCATAACCCAGTACAGGGAAACACACTTTTTAATGGCAGAGTGATAGTACTGAATGCTTTTGAGGCATTGCTAATCAGATAAAGGTGCGCTATATGGCAGTGCATTGTCACATACGATCGATCAACCTAAATTAAAATTGGTTGAGAAAGTGACATAGTATGTATCAAGGACATACATGTATAAAATAAAAATTTTTGTATGCTATATTTTTTGTCAGAATTTCTGGTGAGTAAATATTCCCTATTTACTCGCCACGTGGCGAGTAAACTTTTTCTCTTATTTCGAGCCCTGCCTATAGTATACATTTAGAGCCCTGTAAATCGCGTAATGTAAGCTCCAAATTTTAATATAGATGTTGCCTAGGCCTGATGATCAGTCTGGGTACTTGAAATTCAACCCACATGCCCTGTTAAGCTATTAACTGGAGAACTTGGTTCTTCTATGTCAATTTACTTCACTACTTGGCCCTCAAACGTATTTTATTATGATTTAAAGTATAATTATATTACAGGAGTAAGATGATTATGCTCAAATTAAAATCTTTCCACTACCTGATCACAAAAATAAAAACTCTTCTTTAGAATGTTTGGTGCAAAGAGCAGTCGATGGCATCGGAAGCAACAAATACAAAACGGTTAATTATGAAAAGTTGAAAGCGCTGACCGCAGAAAAGAAATTGGTTGGAAATCAGAAGTTTCTGAAAGTCAAGAAACTGCAACATTTCTCAAAACAAAGTCAAGAACAAAACACGCTAAAACAACACAAAGGAATTTGGCAGAAAGAATTCCTTCGGCTCAACCACAACAGGTGGGTGTCTTTGTTCCTGTCATGATTACACTTAACAGGCCTTTATCTATGAATTTCTGTTTTCCAGGCGTCAATTACAAGCAGAGTTGGATCTTCACCTGAGGGCCAATTCTGAGAGCACCATTCTTGGCCAGTTCTTCTCAGAATTTGAACATTTAGATTTTGATTACGATAGAAAATTTCAAGATTTTAAAAAGAGCACAATAGATCCTATCTGGACCCTACGGTAAACATCGAGCAATGAGAAATCTCTGAGCTGAATTATTATTTTAATCTAGTGAAGATCTCATTTACTGGATTCGTGAAAATCAGAATGGACAAAGAAACCATTCAATTGAGATGGATGACCCGGCGATGGTGAAGGAGACGTTACATGGAGTCAAATCTCAACAGATGAAGATTTTTGAGGCTTTACAGTACGAACAGAATGCCCTCGAAGATGACCTCAAGATCAGTGAGCTAATTGGAAAACAACATTTTGATTAATTCTTGAAATTATTTTTGCTTTTTTTTTTAAAGTCTGTTCTGGGATTCCTGAATTACGCAGTTCTGCAAATTCCCAAGAACAAATGACAGAAACTGGAATCCCAGAAAGCGCATTAGAGTTGGAGTGCCCCTACTTTGAGCTCAAAGTTTCTCTTCTTCAAGAATTCATTTTGCTAGATGCCAAATATGTTGACAAATTACAAGAACTTGAAGGTCTCCATGTAGAGACATTGAGGTTTGTTCTTTGATCATCTTATGCAACCATAAAGGATTTGTTTTTTCAAGTTACCACAACGGCGGCTGGAGTGACGAAGCTCATCATTTGTTCCTTTGGATTCTTGACCAACACCCGTTTGACCTTCAGCACAGAAGAGCGCTCTACATCGATCGATTGAAACGTCAATTTCCCCACATGAAACGAGCGCAAATTGTGAGTGATTTTTGGGGAATTTTTCAGCAATACTTGCGCTATCCATATTACCAGCTTGTTGTCTGTAATTGTCTAAATAAGTTAATCATTCTCACAATTTTGTGTTAAAGAAATTCATAATTCATAATTAGTCTTGAGAAGATAGAGATTATAGCTGTGTCATTATTATAGCTACACCACAGCATTTATGTACAGTAAAACCTGTCTATAATGACCACTCTGGGAACAGATTTCAAACGGTCGCTGAATACAGGGTGCATCTTGAACCAGCTCATAACGGTGCATTATGATAATGAACCAGTGTAAAAAGTCATAGCGCTTCCACATACATGTATACTAACTAGTACATGCATGTGCATGTACAAATGTATTACGCATAAAACGAAGTAATTCACTATGCAGGAATGTACATAATTGTACACTATATATACAGGGTATCCCAATGATAGAACGAGACCAGAGTTGCCTGCTTTCAAAATGCTTTGGCCATCTCTTTGCCAAACTTGCATCAAAATTGGCAGTCATGTCAATTACAGTGTTGAGCAGGTGGGGATGCATTTTGTGCGAAGTAAGCTTGAAGGTCGGTGAGGACATCCTGGGCACGAGAAAGACTGACACTTGGTAGATCAAGGCAGCATGCATTCTTTCATCTGCTTTGTTTGCATCATTAAAGACACCATATTCTTTCACGTTAACTGTCAGCAAAATGCAACCCAGCGACCATTGCTCGCTCTTATCAAAGCGTTACGCAATCGCTTAATGCTTTAAGTGGAAACGGAGCGGGAGGAGGAGCTTCACTCGACTCGTGGCTCGAGCAGGCAAGCCGTGAAAACGCATGAAGACCCAATAAGCGCCCAGTCATTTAACACAGGGTCAAGTGTGATTCGGAACAAATAATGACCGGTCGCTGGTTGCGTTGTACAGGTGGTCGCTAAATACAGGGTCACTTACATGTTAAAGTAGTCGGGCGGATTTTAGGGTTATCACTTAAGGCAGGTGGTTGCTGACTACAGGTTTTACTGTAATTGATTTAAATAATTAACGCCTTAATTACCATCACCTTCTGGTGTACTCCTCATACGAAATTGAATATTACTGGTATTAATATTTCACAGGTTGAGCATGAAGAATGGTGTTTTGTGTTCAAGTATTACCACAAGCGAAGAAGAGCTCTGATCTCCGATTGGAAACGAGATCGTTCAGAACTTCTTAATCGCGTCACAATCTTGATGCATGAAGCTTCCATTGAGAAAGTTAGTTGAAAATTTTAAATAAAGTTTATTACATAATGATGCTATTGGAATAATTAACAGGCAAAACAAGAAGAGAGTGAACGACAGATGGAGCAGCAGAGAGACACTTGTCATGCGTTACTTTGCAAGGTGAACTATTGCCTTTATTCATAATTTTATCATGCTGTGCTGTGAATAAAGGCCTGAGCCATAAACCCGCGAAAATTGCAGTCTGTGGAAATTTCCTGTTCTACAGTACATGTATCAGATGCAATAATACCGATTTTCCTTGAAGAATTGTTTTTTTGTGTTTTCTTTTTTTCAGGTCGAGTCCTGGAGACAAAAGAAATGGGAAGCAATGCAGCTGCAGCAAAAGGTTGAAGAGCAGCAGCATGCGACCCTCATGATGAAGAGAAGTGAGGAGGAGAAGCGGGAGGCAGAGAGAAGGCAGAAGCTGAAAGATCAGGTCTTTCTTATTCTGATTATATTTTCTTCAAACCCTGACCTGATTTTTGTTCCTCTATAGATCCATAATTATCAAGAAGGATTGGAAGCTAAACGAAGAGAAGCAGCTGAAATGGATAAAATTGCTCTTGATAAACTGAAGGATCAATTGGAACAGCAAGCCCTGGTTGATCGCGAAAGGTTTCTTTTTGTTTCTCTCTTTCTTTGATAGCCTCTCAAGTTATAAGTGGTTAGAAGATAATTCCTCAAAATTCATTTTGTTTGCTGATTGTTCCACTGACATGCTAAAAAGGTGGAGCCTCTGACAACATGGGTCAAGGTCCATCCAAAGAGACAATTGTTATATATTTTGTATGCACATATATTAACTTAAGTGAATCAAACCTCTTCCCCTCAGATTGAATTTTAGGCCAAATTGATTGATACTCCCAATCATTACGTGTAAATTTTAATAAAATTCCTGTCAATCAAAACTTAAACATGTTATAGTAATTCTCCTCCACGAAAATGTGTAAATTCTAATTTTGAATTCAAGTGTTTTAATTAATATCAGAGTGAAGTTCCGGGAAGATGAGATTGCTAAGAAGGAAGCTGAAAAACTCAGAAGAAAAGAAGAGAAACAAACGGAAGCGGAAGAGAAAGAGAGAATCCTGGAAGCAATTCGGCAAACCGTGAGCTGAAGTTTTTGAGATTTTTAATTTTATAATTTAGGAAAAAAAGTTCAATTTCCTTTTCTTTTTTTTTCTTCTTTTTATACCCAATTATGACTGTTGAAATGACAGGTGCGTCCACATGTTGAAGCTGATCTTCTGCGCGTGTGGAAGGACACAGAATCATGGAAGGCACATCAGAAAGAGGAACCACAGCCGATTATCCAGAAACCGTTATTTGAAATTAATTCATTCACATCGAAACAGGTGATTTTATATTTTCACACTTCATATCTGGGCTAACTGAAAATCTGTTGGGGTTTTTTTTTTCAGATCACCTCTGACCCTCGTTTCAAAATGGAAGCAAGACTGCGTGAAGCTGGAGTTCATGATAATGCTTATGCACGTCAAGCCATCGCTCAGACCCAGCCTCTAATTCCTGCTAGGAGAGATATGCAATCCACTGTTTTCAAGCAATGATTTCATTTTACTTGATATGATATTGAAATTTTATGGATTACTGCTGAATGCAGTGCATGTATAAAATTTTAATCAAGCTATGTTTTCTTCTACCCGTTATTTAATTTGTACTCGTAAAACCTGAGAAGCTTATTTCTCTCAAAGCCAGCAAGAAACTACTGAAGTTTTAGGTACCCCCTAAATCTTTTTACACCCTCAATCAGCTTATACATTGTATAAACCCCAATAACCAAACTTTTATGACAATTATTTGAAGAGAGGCACATACATACTCATACATAGGTAACATAACTCAATAACACAGTTTATTTTGACAACACATGACATCAGGAAGTGAAATCCCAAAATAAAAAGCATCGAAAATTGGACGGAATTTGCTTGTGAGTGAAAGAGAAGACGAGAAAGTTGAAGCCACGTAAATCACAGAATCAGCTCTTTTAGATCCGTTTTGTTTACTTGGAGTTCACTGACAGCTTCTCCAAAAAACCTTTGACGTCCTGACAAAAAAGATAATACATTTTTGAGGCATAAGAAACACAAGTTGATACGTACTTTGTCTGCAGGTAAGCAGGGTCCAAAGCATTCGATTAGCAGGGGTTCTCTCAAGACAGCAGCATGGAAATCCTTGAAGGAAAGTCGGTGGTCTTGGTCATCATCCTGTGAATGTATGAAATGCATTCAAACACTGACCATGAAAACATGCAAGATTAGCAGATAAAAAAAAAACTTCAACGGGGGTGACTTCATACTCTTAAAAGAATATCCCATGCGGTACCATTTCATCCCTCTTACTGCAAATATTCAATAGCTATTACGAACCTGGATTTCCTGATGAACCATTCGAAAAAACAGTGGAACCGCGATATAACGACAGCATTCGTCACAGGTTGTGGTTATTCGTGCTGTGGTTGACGTACGAATAGTTTCCAGTGCTATTCGTACATTATTCTTGGATATGAGATGATCTCACGAGAGGTTTATTCGAGAACAAGAGTTACTCGATTTGAAAGAGAAAGACCTCCAACTCATTCCTCTATTACTTCACATAATGACATTGTGAGTAATTATTGAATGTTACACACTTAGACTAACTAATTATAATTACTCATTTTCAGCTGATTAGCGAACAACAACGTTCAACATTCTCTGGTTGAGGTGTTTTCTAGCTGACACACTATACATACTACCTACCGACTACCGGTAGTCAAACCCCTTACCCCTCGATTGAAAGTCCAACGCTCTGCCACTGAGCCAAACAGGTAACTCTTATTAGCTTTGTATATAGCTACAGTAAACAGAGTCACTTTGATCTAATAAGCATCCATGTCCATTTTTATATATAAAAAATTAGATAAATCTTGAATATGACTTGATGGTTTGAAGTGATCACCCTCTCAACAAATGTGACCCATACATTTATGTATTAATTACTATATGTACCGTGGTATAATAAAAAACAATTTATGTCGTGAAAAACATATGTTTTGTGATGAAAAATGATCCGAATTCCCATACTAATGATTTTGAGCCAAAGCCTTTTCTTTGAGGAAACTCAGGAAAGTTCACAAACATCAGATTTTGTTTTCTTGAATGAGAAATTCTGCACATTAAATTTTCGATCACATCATCACAGTGGCTGTGCTCAAGTCAGTTCAACAATTAGAAATCAAAGCATCGTACGTTGCACACAAATGCTGTCTGTGTTTGAGCTGGATGATGAAGAGAAAGTTGATTAAATGCTGATGCCAAGCTACTTCCAAAATTATTTTAGGAATGTCATGTGGTTCATTCATTTCTAGATCTTGACTGGATTTTTTCAATGCTTGAGATTATATCGATGCATAATACTGTACATTGTATTTTTCTAATCATGTTTTTTGTTGTTGATTCCAGGTGGATGATTCCATTGGAATCGAAGATGATAATATCTTGTGAATACTCTGTGACTTAAAGTTGAAATACATTCACTATATCGTATTTGCTGATCAATGAGATGCATCCTGTTTCTACAGAATCCTGCTAATACTCAGCTCACACTAGTATTGTTTTAATGTACCATTCAATTCATCATCTCTTACACAGATTTGATATCCTATCGCTCTGATCTGTTTCACCTAAATGTATGACTGTTTTGATGTGTATATATTTTTTCTTTTCAAATTACCAGTATGTTTATCACGCACCATTTATTTTGATAACATAAGAACTACAAAGTTGTCTGGAAAGTTTTGTTTGCTGTCGTGAATATAAACTAATAAATATATTTGTTCAATTATTTTGTTGTTCTCGTCTTTCAATATTTGAGATCAGAATCTTATACGTTCTTTAATCAAGTGTTAATTACCATATTGGTTTTGTATTCATTTGACTTCGGAGTAGTGAAACCTGTATCCCATAATCACAAGCGAAACTAATTATATTCTGGTGTTATATACCTGGGGAGAGTATATGCAATGCTTGGAATACTTATAATATCATAATGCAAGGTACCCCAGCCATCATCATCATGCGAAATACATGCACATGTGTAATAGCGACTGACGGTATATCGCGGTTCCACTTACCGCCAATTATTGCTGAGAGAAACATTGAAACATGGTCACTCTATATCATGAACGATGTGATACGCACCATTTTCTTGATGCAGACTTCAACGAGATCCTTGATGCCTTCATCTGGGTCTTCATCTGATGTGGGTTTCACCAAACTGGTCTTCAGCATGTGGAACATCTCCTCACGAGAAATGTAACCATCACTGTTCAGATCGTAAACATCAAAACAGACTGAAAACGCAAACAGTCTTGATCATTCGTTCAACCGAGGGAAAAAATATAAAATACAAAATTTCGGCAATACACCAATCTCCTGTAACAAGCATCTGGATCAGCTTCAGGCAAATATTCACTTAGGCTTTGATGGTTATTTAATGATTAAAATCTTATGCTTAGATGGAACCTTATGATGCCATCATAAGGTGACCGGCATACCCAATGTACTTGTAGTGAGTGGATGTGGTAGCACAGTGTTATGTAATCACCCTTATTAGCCACGCTTGGTCGAAAGGCCAGCAAAGGCCGAATCATGCATGCTATATTTATTTATAGACTGGGCATGTTTGTATTCATGTTCAGCTCCGGCTCTCGTATGAAAAGGAATAAATCGTAATTACGTATCCGAGACATCGTGCCAGCGTCTGCCTTCCTTGTGTGTCTGAACTAGACGGCATCCAAGCATGGTACTTGCTTGAATTGTGGCCACCCTCTGGTTACAATATGATGGCATCCCAAGAACAAAAGACAAGCGGATATTTGATGACATCAAAAGCAGATACTTGTTATCTGGAAGTAATGGATCCTTCGAACTAACACTGAATTTTCTCTTCCATGTTTCCACGAAGAAGAATTGAAAGACCTTCGACCCACTCAGATGGACCCACAAGACTGTCGTTATCCTTGTCAAATGCCTTGAAAACTGAAACAATGATAGAATTGTGACTAAGTGTGATGATGCTGATGATTAAGACTTGTATACACTAAAAGAGTCATGATTAAAACTTGAAACATATAAACCTTTGCTTTTACAGTTACTATAAGCTCAGAAAGTAGATTATTTTTCAATGTTTGTTCCAAAAACTTTCTCCACAAAGATGTAAGCAAATATGGAGATCTTCATCATGTATCTACAAAGACTGACACCACTAACCTCTGTCCATGAGAATGTCGTCTGTCATCGAAAATTCCCGGTGAAGAAAATCACGGAAGCGGTTTCTATCCATTTTCCCTTTGGAGCAGGCTGCTTTGTATAATCCCAGGAGGCATTCGATTTCGAATTTGGAAACTGCAATTTAAAAATATTGCACACAGTTATATAATCATTACCCAAAATGCTCATAATTTTGCACCAAAAATATAAATAAAAGAACTTAAAATTCATGCGATAGCCTGAAACAGACATACTCTTCTGTATATGGGTCATGCATGTGTATCTTTATTGAAAGTCTCGTCCAAAAATATTCATCCAAACTCGTAATTTATCCTTTATGATTCCCATGGTCATCAATTGAAAGGTTTAGGGTTTATCAAGAGGAATTAGAGGATATACAGCATATATGACCCCTAACGATGAAACCCACACTAAGTCGCCATTGTCACATTTTAGGTTTTAACGCCTTCTTAATAGCTGATACAAATGCATTCAGTTTGATGCAAGAATTATCTAATTTAGAGAAGTAGTTCAAATGTTACACCTGCTTTACAGGTCAACCCCAAATGCAATCAAAGGTGAGAAAATCACGTTAAAAGGTTGGTAAAGATTCAAAATGATTCAACTGTCAATGCAATAGGCTTAACTATACACAAAATAGAAGTTATTGGTCACAGAAGTTATTGGTCACAGACTGACATGATTCTTGTATGTGAGGAAAGAGGAGATATTTCTTTATTTAGCCATCAAAAAATGAAAATCAACATTTTGAACCCATCTGACCTTTCAAGGCCTGTTTCTCGGGAATATTCTCAGCGACTTAGTGCGGGTTTTGACATGAGGAGTCACATATATACTGATCGACTAATCAAAAATTATTCTTTCTGAACCATTTTTACCATAGTGAATGTTCTTACGACTGAAAACAATATATAGTGACTTTAGTGAGTGATAAGAGTAATAAAAATAAAGGTCCAGAGGAGAAACACAACTACTTACTCGACTGCCTTACGACACCGCATCATAACAGCATGGAACTCCCTCCTAGCAGACACCATCAACTCTCCTACCATTATAACATCTTCAAATCTCACTTTAACAAAACTTACAAACACCACCCCCTAAAATTCAGCCACACCAACATCTAAAACTCACACTCCAGCTAATCCAATAACATAACAACAACTAACCAAAAGTCAAAAAGAGCTTTGCTCACTATTTAAACCCATCAAGTCAAGTTAAGTCCGAGAGGCGGCTTTACCTGCCTGATACAAGAACCACATCGGTAATGGTGCACTCTTTCCCTTTTGACAACTCGCAATTATGAGATCATGAATTATGAGATGCATTCTTTGCACCGATTTCTAAGCACTTACTAACTTATTAAGTATAGTGAGTCGGATGTCTCAGATTGATGTCATGGGTCCCAAGATGCCGACCTCATAATTCTGACTTCCGAGTTGTCCCCAAGTCTCAAGTTTTAAACATATAAGTAAGGCTGTGGCCATAATCCTTAGACAAAATGTTAAACTTACAGACAATCCAAATTGTCATTAGATTAATTAATGTAGTCTTGTTTTCATATAATGATTTTAGTGCAAATGATCCCCCACAAAAATTGGAGTGGAGACTGGTGCAATCAGAAACAATGCTGGCAATTTAGCCTCCATGAAGAAAGCCATCTGGGCAATCTGGAAGCACCGCGGCGATGACCATCAAGACTGCTTGGATTGGTGCGCATCGAAACAAGGGAAACCCGTGAAGAACGTGCTGCCAAAGTTTGTGGTGGATGCGATCAAGCCAGTGTTTGAAGCCCTCACCAAAGATGATCTGCTCAAGAAATGCCTCCATGGGGGAAGCCAGAATCCCAACGAAAGCTTTCACCACCTCATTTGGGAGCGTTGCCCCAAGACTGTGTTTGTTGGACGTCGGCGTTTGGAGCTTGGAGTTTTTGATGCTGTACTTGTGTTTAATGGTGGGGAGAGTGAGCGTCTCAAAGTGCTCAAGAACTTGAATATCAACCCAGGTCACCATGCCATCAAATTTGCCTTTGGGGTTGATACAAACCGCATCAAGCGTTCTGTGTATGGCGGTGACCTGGACCACATCGCGTCCAGGCGCAATAAGTCGGCTTCAGTTGCCCCAGATGACAACAACTATTGTGCTGGTGGTTTTTGATGTTTCTACTATGCTTTTATAAGTCTAAAATAATCATATTTGCATCAAAATCATTTATTTAGTTCATGTGAAGCTTATTCCTAACTTTAGGAGCTATTTTCTCAGAATGTGTTTTTCGCGATGACTGGTGTTCTTTCAAACGTTGTAAAAAATTATCTAGTTGAGGTATCTCTTTGAAATTTGGAATACTTATTTCTTGAGTACTGCTCTATACTTTGTGCTATTATTATACTTGTGACCACATTATCTATGATTTTATCTTAGGCTGTGTACTAGAGGTTGCTACCTGTACTATCATACCCGGAGTTCATCGGATTATTGTGTACCTATCTCTAGTTCAGGTTATCTTCTTTTTAGTTTAAGTTATTGCTGCTGTATATAGGCTTCAATCAGTGTATATAATTCTAGATTCTGATTTAGTATAAGCTTGCTGGGCCGCTCACAAAAAATATAATTGTGTTTTCTCTAAATTTGTATATATTTTTTCTGTACATAATAAAAGACTCATTTTCATTAGTTCATTTGCCTTCTTGTCCATTTATGCACATGCTGTGAAAATTTCAAGTAGATTGGACTATTACTTTAGAAGCGATGAGCGTTTTACTGAAACACGTATTTTCAACATTAACCCTTCCCTTAATATAATTTTATTATGCATACAATTAACACAGATGCTTTCCTAGGCTTAATTTTGAGGTCTGTAACTTGGGATTACAGGTCTGTAACTTTAGTCACTTCCTAAGTTCCTTTACTATACCACAGGGAGTCTTACCAGTGGGCTCTGGATACATGGAATGCCTATGTAGCCTTCTAGACAGTATATAATAATATCAAGGGAAGTCACTGATTTCTCAGAAGAACAATAACAAAGCCTCGGAACCTACATTCCCCTCACGGGAGAGAGCTGAGGCTTCGGATCTGGCAAGATTATGAATAAATGAACCTATAGACACCAAAAACTCCGCACGGCAGTGACTAATTAGTCATTAATTGCACAAAAATGCTTCCATTTCCAAAACGACTAGCAACGGGCACGATCGCTGCAGCATTCGACCTTCACCTTAACAAGCCGCTCAGTGATTGATCAATAATAGTCCAGCTGAGAAATGCAATTGAAATTAATCAAAGCATTCACTCGATAGAGATCAGTCCAGCAGTACGATTCTAAAAATTATTGGATGCATATAACAGTATTCAGATAATTTTATAGTTCGTAATACTGGTTATAAATTCTAAAGTTATTAGATAGATAACACAACATGTTGTGAGGTATATAAAACGATTCTAAACATATACACCAGAGGGCGCTGTGTGTGTCGTCTACTAATTCCCGTCAAGTCAACTTACTTAAATGCAATGTGTCTTTTACAGGCATGAGACAGAGGTTTGACAAAAAGTACTGAAAGTCTAGCAGGGGCAGGGGGGATCCGGGGGGGTGACCCCCCCGGAGGGAGAAATTTTTAGATTTTTATGCATTAAGTTGTAAGAAATTCAATGGTCTTCAAGTAATTTCATAGAAAGCTCTATCAATGAAGATAGTTTAGAAATTTACAAATCAATAGGCCTAACAGATCAATAGTTGAATTGTTTCTCAATCAGGAGGCTACAAAAGGAAGTATTCTTTATTGAACACAAATTTACAGTTAGAGCATCTGTTGCATATTGTCCTGTCCATGGTCAAGGAATCTTCTTTTCTAGCCAACTCCAGGACCAGCGGTTGCGCGCAACGTCTGGGTCGTCACAGGTGACAACGGCGTTCAAAGGCAAACAGCGCATATTGCTATAGCGAACTTGAAACTTCTCGTTCGACTAGAATTGATTGAGAATGCCTCTTCCGAAAGTAGTAGTAAATGTATCGTAGCTTACCATTGGTCGAGAACCACCAATCAAAGCGTGCAACAGAAAAGGTCGCGTTAGATTCGACTACAATGCAAGAAACGACCAGAACAGCTTGCGTTAGATTTAAAGCATATTTACGACCAAAACGATTTTTCTTTCAGACCTTTTCAAAAAGTACGGAAATCCGTCAAAATACGGAAGAATCTCATGCCTGCTTTTAACTCTAACTCCTTTTTCTAGCCTATTCCATGCTCAATTTGACTCTCAGAATAGCTTTTATTGTTTGAGAGACAATTACAGACAGGATGTTTCACTCTAAAGCCAATCTGTTAAATTAAGAATGTATCCTGAGCTCTACACTTTTGCAGCTCCATTCCGGTTTTAAGGATTTTATTTCGACATTTAGCGATTGTGAGTTCGCTGCGCGCTAAAAATAT
>KB294104.1:0-13771 GCA_000328365.1 Capitella teleta | reverse complement strand
TTTGTTGTGGAAATTTTTTTTTTTTTTTTTTTTTTTTTTTTTTTTTGTTAATTTTTTTTGCTCTCGTATTTTTTTTTTTTTTTTTTGCTCTCTTGTTGGTTGTTGAGCCCAGGCTCAGCAACGGTGGGGAGGATGTTCCAGATTGATTTCATGTTTATTGAAAGCGCGCCTGATTTAAAGGGCTTTGTTGTCGTTTTTTTTTAACTTTTTTTTTGTGAACCGGAAACGGATGTTTATTGAATAAACAGTGTGTATTTTGAAAATAGCGCATGAAGTCGTATTGATAAATTTCCGCGTGTGATTTTGCAATTTGATGCGCTCAACAGTGGTCGAGTGAATATCTGATGAATTACATTCTCTATAGATATTTCTGAGATATAATTTGAGTGTGACACAATAGGGTAAGTGCCGATAACCTGGAGGTAAAACCCCGCGCATGCGCAGAGCATAGTAAAAGAGCAGACGCAGTATCTGTGGGACATTTAACAAGCGAAGATGGCATTGACGTTGTGACTCCCAGGGCTACGTCATTTATGCACTAGTTGGATGGTAAGCTCCAAGCTCGTAATAATGAAGACTCAACCAATCACTTCATATTGGCTTTAATTTACCTTCAATAAAATATTCTAAAGAGGGTGTCACAAATAAAAGAGTTCCGAAAGGAGTAGCTTGGTGTGTGGTTCGTACGGGACGAGTGAGCACGTGTGAGAGAGAGAATGTGGTGTTGTGAAGATGTAGGGGTGTTATATATTAGAACCATGGATGTGGGGCAGCCTGTGTTTCTGATAGAAAATGCAGAAGTTCGGTGCCTTCCAAGTAGTTGCTATCTGACAATGATGGATGCGCTTGCTCTCCGGTTCTTTGTTCTCGGCGAACTTCTGACCGCCAGTATTCGCTAATTGCACGTTGGCCTTCTGACCTCTCAGTATTCGCTGATTGCCTCTTGGGAGATGGAAGCAATCCCGTGCACGCGCTGCCCGAAGGTCTACATGCATAGGCAGAGTTTATATAATCATAATTACATATGCTATAATGAAACATTGTGTGAAGTAGTCAGAAGCATCCACGTAATCTTAACAGGCATCAGTTAATGTGCTGTGCTCGATATATTCGGTTTTCTTTCCACTCTTTCCGTGTTATACCTCGTTGAAAATACGGGAAAATGAAGCACTGCAAATGGAGCAGCTGTCGCTCCGACATTAAGAAACCTGCAGAGGATGCATTAATGGGATGTATTTAATATGTTTTTCGTCGTGGAAATGCTTGAAAACGTGAAAATTTCCCAGTGGACCGAGTGGCACTCGCATTTGTTCGAAGCATTTTGCCCACTTGCCCATTTTGACCATCTGATGCATATCCAAACCCACTCCAGCACACATGCATGCTTCTTAGGCCCAACTGTGTTTGCTCCTGTACAAGAAGAGGACACCTGCTGTCAGGACACCAGCCTAAGCGCAGACGACACCTCTTCAGGAGTGTCAGCCCTCAGTTGGCAAGAGACTCAAGTTATCTGGCGTGTATCTATACGATATCGTGAATTAAATTGACATTCAATGTGTATACTACCGTGTGCAACTCATCAACAAATCATCAAGTTAAGATCATCATGAATTTGTTTTCGTGTAAATATAAATTTAATTTATTTGCATAATCAATCATCATATGTCATGATTTGATAAATTTCATTTTTATTCGAAAAGTCAGGATCTCGCCCATTAAAAATTGGAATTTTGTTTGCTGTATATGCTAGATAAGTACTATGCAATTTTCAAGACTACTGTTCGCATAACGACCGAGATATCAGCATTTGAATAAGTCATAGTTGCTATTATGCAAGATTACGCAAGAACGGAGCATCTAAGAGCAGTAATACTTCTGAGCTATAGTACTTATATTGATGCACTGAACCATTTAATGTGAGTTACAAGTCGCAAGCATAATCAACTCTGTTTAGGATAATTGAATCTTATTGTTTGACTTGCATATATTATTTTTGTTTTGTTGTTCTTTTTCTGTTTACAATCTGTAACACACATGTTGCGAAATAAATGATGTATATATAACTAGTTAATGAGCTAGAAGCGATCAACCATTTAAATTTGAAAAATCCCTGTGACCTTGACCTTTAACCGTTGACCTTCGAAATTTCAGTAGTAATGCAAAATGAATTTTCTCATTGATCAGTGCAATTCACTTATTTACTATCATAAACGAATTCAAGATATTCAGTAACAAACATTGTTCATGGAAATATTCATGCAATGAAAGTGCAGTGTTGCCTAGTATGTGCTCCGACAAAAAACACACAAATATTTTTAATCATCACATTTCCTTCTAAGACTCGACAGCACACGTTGTATACAACTTTGAAAAGTTACAAAATTTACAAATTTCGAAATAATTATCAATTTATGCTATTAAATGCTTTAATTAACACAATGACCTTGACCTTGGTGCTACCTTATTTAAACTCATGATTTCGTAAGATGGCTATACTAGCAATATACTATGCTAGTTTCAACTCTACAACTGACAAAACTTACGAGATATCAACGTATCAAAAAGTCGTAATTACTGATATGCAAGATTAAGCAGGAACGGTGCATCTGAGAGCAGTAACAGCTATACGCATTGGTGTACATATCAATACTATGAATTATTTGATGTATGTTGTAAGACGCTAGCTTACATAAATAATGAGCTAGAAGCAATCCAATTTGAAAGTTTGAAAAATCACTGCGACCTTGACCTTTGACCTTTAACGCTCAAACTTTCAGTGGTCATCCAAAATAATTTGCCTCATTAATAAGTGTCACTTACTCATTGACAGACATTGGCGAATTCAACATATTCAGTACCAAACTTTGTTCATTGGAATACTAAAGCGACGAAATTGGCAAAGTGTTGCCTAAAATACATTTTGACGAAAAACGTACAAATATTCTAAAAAATTATACTTCCTTTAAACACTCAACAGCACACGGTTTACTCAACTCATGAAGTTAAAAAAAATCCATGAAATTGATAATTATCATCAATTCATGCAATTAAATGCTTTAATTAACACAATGACCTTGACCTTTGTGCAAATTCATTTAATCTTTTAATATCGTAAGAGGGTTATACTAGGAATGTACTCTGCAAATTTCAATGCCACTACCTGTTTAACAATCGAGATATTTGCATTTAAAAAAGTCTCAATTACAAATTATGCAAGATTACGCCAGAACGGTGCGTCTGAGAGCAGTAATAGCGCCATGCATTGCTGTACATATTATTGCACTGGATCGATTGATGTATGTTGCAAGACCCTAGCTTAATTAATGAATGAGATAGAAGCAATCCAATTTGAAACTTTGAAAAATCACTGTGACCTTGACACTTGACCTTTAACCTACAAATTTGAACCAGAATCGCAGATTGACATGTACTATAAATAAGTGAAATCTGTTGACTTACACTTTACTGAGTTCCACGCAACGGCGCATAAAAAATCGTTCACGGTGTTGTAGGCCTTGCACCTACTACTAGGTTTGGCGTGTTGACTCAGATCTCGCCAGTCGGAGAAGAAGACACAGGCGAGAAGTATGGGTTTCACAGAGGTTTAATAATCTGACTCCATCAAAAGGCAAAAGGGTGAGTACAACGGCTGGGAGCAGGGCGTCTGCTCATAGAAACACGGTTGTCGGGAACAGGGTAGGGAGCAGGGAGCCCAGATTCAGTGGAGACATGCGTTTATATATGCTGGGAGAATACATTCAATAGTGCTTTACAGGGGCCTTATAAAATGGTACAAGAGAGGCTCTTTTCTGTATAGTAAACACAGGGAAATTCGGCTCCCTAGAGACTCTCTTGAGGCGCATCGCTGCTTGGCCTCCTCGGGTTACCCTTGAGAGAGGCTCGGGAGCTCAGTCGAACCTACGTCAATCATGCCTGGGTGCAGTCAGTGCAGCAAATCGTACAAACATGCGAGCAGCTTGCGTCGGCACGTTGCCATCTACCAAAAGGGCACTGCCTTGAGTGAGTAATCACAACACACGGACTTACAGAAAAAAAAAACACGTAAAGTAACATAAGGAAAATTTTTAATTTAAAATTTTCCTTAATAAAGCGCAAATATTTAGTTGTCATTTCAGATATGTTTTACCGAAAAACTCAGTAATGGTGTCTTTTATGAAAGATTGTGTGAATGTCAGAAATATTCAACAAATCTAACAAAATATTTTAAGTTCATTATCCTAAAAGTAAGAATTCGAAAACCCTGTTTTGTTGAACACCTTCCTTTGTTGGCGTAGTTTGCGGTGCATTCAAGTTCGAGTCATCATGATTTCACTGTACCAACATTCGGACAGCCATTCTTCAGCCATAATTTTGCGGTGACAGAGAAGCGCTGGGTGATCCAGTATGCCCATCAACAGGTATCATGGCAGCCCAATGAGTGGTGGTTTTTTTCGAGGCACAATTGTTCACCTGTACAATATATTTTCCTGTCCATAGGGGTTGAAATGAAGCATCACACATTTAGATAAACGGTTCTTAGAACCTTCAGCATCGATAATTAATTCGACACTGTCAGTCCACGTACAATCAATTATATTTGATGACACACTGACTGTCTGTTAAATAATAAGAAAGTTGGCTTATAATGACAGAAGCACTGAGAAATACAGGAGCGACGGTTGTAAACATGCGTGTTATTGGGCTACTGCTCTTTGCAATAATAGTTTGTGAGATTCGCTGCGAAGCGATTAACAACGAAATATTCCACAAAGTGCAAGGAAGTTATTTCTCGACGAATCACTCGCTGTCCGTGGAGACATTTCGCTCACAGTTGCAGTGTGTTTTGCTCTGCCAAAGACAGAAATGCTGCCTCTCGGTCCTCATTCGCCAGGAAACAGAAGGCTTCTCTTGCAGGACTCTGGATTCGTTCATACCCATCAACGCACTTGTGCATGATGCCATGGGGTCGTATGTCTATAAAACGGATCCATCAGGTAAGTAATGAAATAATTAAATAGCGATTCAAAACACATAACGGTATATACATATAACAATATATATGGAGTTCAACAGCGAAGTGATTATGGCTTCATGGTGTCGTCATTCAATTTACATGTATAAATGTATAATCCATATTGTGAACAAGAGAAAATCGGGTAAAACAAAATAAGAAATTGTTTACAATTACACAAAATCAAACTCACAAGTGAAATATTTTAGGATAAAAAACCGCATTTACTTCTAATGAATTGCCAGTGATGATTGAGTAGATACTTCTCTCAGCAAATAAAAAAGCGAATTGAACCGCACTTTGGACTGATTTTGCAGACATGTTGTAGCAATGCGTAATCTGAAGAATCTGCGTAATAAATGTTAGGATTCAGTGGATTAATCACCATTTCACCATTTCGGCCGTGTTGCGATAATTCGGTATTTGATGCATTATTTCCTATTTCAGCTGCAGCAGCTTTTACTTGGAAAGACCCAGTAAATCATATGGCCATACTCAAATTCAACATTGGTCGGATTACTGGAGTGAATGATGTTAACCTTTGTCTGAAGAAATGCATCGCAAATCCATACTGCATGTCAATCGAATTCGTTGTATTTGAAAGCAAACCCAAGACATGCCTAATGAATGGAATTTCCTCCAAAGCTGCAGGAAGTGCTTATCAAAACTACACATTCGCCAAATTCCAGGAAAAAACATGCATTGTCTGATGCTTTGCTTACGTTAACATTGATCACAAAGGTGTAGTAAATTAACTTACATTCATTAAGTTATACTTTTTTTCCTGCACTGCATAATTCTAGTACGTACGTTATTGAAGTTATATTTTCAACGTTTCATTTACACAGGGTTCAGTTATATGAAAACTACCAGATCATGAGTTGAAGATGTTTATTGGAAGATTAATGATGTGATGATCGCGGCTTGTTTCTTCATATCCAAAAAGTTCTCAATTTGTATCCATACTTAATATATTTGAAGCCCTTTTGGTTTTGTGCAAATCTGTACGAATGATGTGTACGCATATTTTTACTTAGATGTGCATAGTCTTAAATTTGAATAAAGCAATTGAGACCTGCAGTGTAGCATTTTTTCTTACTGATCATTATCATTTTGTCTTCTGATTTCGAATGTTTATTCATTTAGAAGCACTTATTTTTATATTGGCGTGATTAGTTGGATCAGCGGCTATAGAGTATTCATGTTTTCTTTTCAGTGCTTATAGTGTGCCATGATATAAGCTCAACTCTATCAACCAATTAAATGACACACACGCCTCAAACATAAAAATAATACGCATGCATGCGTCGCATGGATGTTATATACATGGTAAAAAATGATAATTAGTAATTCCACACTATTCAAAATTAGATTTCGTCCACTATTTCGTACTAAACTGGGCAAATTTATGCCGACATTTCAAGATGTTTACAAAAGCTAGCGCACTCAGCCATTCGCCTCATTTGCATAATTTATGCAGGGCGCATGCCTTGAGTGATTCGCGTCGCGATGAAATGCTTTTCGCGCCATAATTATTATCAAGATGGAACGTGCTTTACGGGAAATTGGCTTGAAGTACAATTTGGGAATTGGAATTAAGCAGTTAATTAATCAGTAGAAAGATGAGCAGTTGAGTGCGTTTCGGCCGTATTATTGCACCCGATTCTCATATCTGCACCGTTAGAGAAACGAAACAGACGTATATCTGCACCCGTTTGGCTAACGGTATCCGACCGCCACACAGACACACGTGCAAAATGCTTGGAAAACTTACAACTGTAAAATATTTCAAGATTATCACAATTCATAGAATATAACTGATGTATTGTTATTAGCAGATGTATTTGAAAAATTTAGAAAATTATGTATGAATAATTATAAATTAGATCCCGCGTGGTATTATACATCTCCTGGTTTGGCTTGGGATGCATTATTAAAAATCGAATTAATTATCGTCAAAGATAAATTTTGAAAAAGCTACCATATTTAGTGAGTCATTAGTAGCTGTACATATGAAAAGAATAATATTTGACAAACCAATATATTTAGGCATGTCAGTTTTGGATATAAGTAAAACTCCCATGTTCGACATGCATTATAACTTTATCAAGAAAAAGTTTGATGCAAACCTGCTATTTACCGATACCGACTCGTTTTCATATGAGGTTAAAATAGATAACATAAAATGAGACATGTATATTAAATACGACGATTTATTTGACACGAGTAATTGCCCAGCCAATAGTAAATACCACCACGAAAAAAATAAGGCTGTCCTTGGTAAGTTCAAGGACGAAGCTGGAGGTAAAGCAATCATAAGATTTGTAGGTTTAAGACCCAAATATACTCGTGTAAAGGTATTAAAACCAATGTAATTAAAAATGATATTACATTCGACGATTATTTAACGTGTCTTAAAACTAGAAAAGAAAAAATGGTAAAAGTTAATAACATAAGAAACCATAAGCATGAGCTATACAGTGAAAGACTGAATAAAATAGCTCTATCTGCAAATGATGATAAAAGACACATTTGCGAAGGTGGTGTAAACACATTAGCGTGTGGTCATTATTTAATTAGGAAATAAAAAATACAGACTTTATAATAACGATGAAGTGCAAACATGAAACTTATTACGACTATGATAAGAATAATGATTTGTGTGAGGATTGTGGATTATTAATAAAAAAAGACGAGACAATATTCATCGGCAAACTATGCCTCAGCAACCAGCACAGCCAGTGCAGGCAGATGTTGGGTGACACCCGTTCACCTAGACCCCATGCGCACTCCACATGGGATATTTTCACATTAGCCAAGTCACTGCTAGCTTACGCTGCCACCCTGGCTCACCCCATGAAGGACGCCCCTCTAGTGCTCTGTACAGATGCCTCTGACATCGGCGTGGGAGCCTCCCTTGAGCAATGGCAAGGAGATCACTGGGTTCCACTTGGTTTCTTCAGCAGGCACCTCAGACTCCCCGTGAGCCGGTACAGCACCTTTGATAGGAAGCTACTGGCAGTACTGGCAGCCTACATGGCAATCATGCACTTCCAGCACTTTATTGAAGGGAGAGAGTGTGTTCTCGTCACCGATCATCAACCATTGACGCTCGCCTGGAAAAAAGTTGGAGATCCGTGGTCGTCAACAGCGACATTTGGCGGTGATCTCCGAGATGATGACTAACGTTCAACACCGACGGGGCAGCAGCAACATAGTGGCTGACGCACTGTCCAGAGCGCCTCTGGACGTAGTTACTCTCGCTCTCAGCCATGATGAGATCGCAGAAGCCCAAGAATGCCAAGAAGTGCATGATCTAAGGACCCTCATCACCGGCCTACAGCTCCGCGATGTACAGTTCAAAGAGGATGCCACTAGCATCCTGTGCAACGTCTCCCTAGGACACCCCAGACCCGTGGTACCTCCGACCCTGCGACGCAGAGTGTTTGACACACTACACGGACTAAGTCACCCTGGGGTGCGAGGATCACAAAATCTCATTGCTCAGCGCTTTGTGTGGCACCGCATGCGGAAGGATGTCGAGCTTGCACCGCCTGTCAGCTCGCAAAAACCCACGTGCATGCCAAGGCCCCAGTAACCCGCATCCCAGTCACATCGACCCCCTTTGACCAAGTACATGTGGACATCGTTGGGCCCTTACCGCCGTCGCGAGGGTACTCCTATCTGTTCACTGTGATCGACCGACACTCCCACTGGCTGGAGGCACTGCCGATGAAAAGTATCGCAGCCAAGGAATGCGCACAGACCTTCCGGCATGGCTGGGTGTCACGCTACGGGGTGCCCACAGACATCACCAGCGATCGAGGCCGGCAATTCACCTCCAACCTATGGAACGAGGTAGCTACGTCTCTCGGATCTAAGTTGCATCGGACTACTGCCTATCACCCACAGGCCGACGGCATGATAGAACGGATGCACTGCACCTTGAAAGCAGCCCTACGAGCCCGTCTCACCGGACCAGATTGGATGGGTCAGCTACCGTGGGTGCTGCTTGGTTTGCGCTTGGCGCATAAGGAGGTCTTGGATGCCGCCCCGGCAGACCTAGTCTTTAGACACAGACCAAGGTTACCTGGAGACCTGCTTCCCCTAGGGACGGCTCGCACACCGCATAAAGCGCCAGAGCATCCTAGCCACCACGGCGCACCAATCAGTGCAGCGCCTGCCTCACTGTCCAGAGCAACAGAGGTGTTCATCCGAGTGGGGACCCATGGAAGACCGCTGGACATAACAACTCGCAGTGGGAGGGAGAGTCGTCCGCCACTTCGTCTCGGTGTAGGGGAACCCATGTAGTGCCTCGTTCAAGCACCGTGAACAAATTCATATGTCGAACAGTGATTGAGCAGATACGCTCAGGGATCCCCCAGGGGATCTCCCGTCTGCACTAACCAGTATATATACCAGGCATGCTCGTCAATAAAGACAGTGAATTCAGTAGAGCCCAATTGACTCGCGTGTTTCATTGAGCTCCTACAACCTCATTCCTGCATTTCTGTTATATATTTTCTATGAACATACCTATTGGTTGCGGTGTTCTCAACCAGGTGATATTATTATTTGTTTCTAAGTTTCTCACCTTCCCTTGACTATTTCTCATGTATTTGTCTATTTATTCTTATCATATGGTATGTGCTATACCCTGATACTGCCCCAGTTCAGTTTTGCTTCAGCCCATGCCTCTTTCATTCATCTTTATACGTTTGCGATTATTGTTGAAATGATTTTCTTTGTTCACACTCAGCTTGCATCGATCAAGGTCTCCTTGTACGAAGGGCTCTTCATAGATCTGATCTGAATAGCGGAAATTAAGTATGATCACTCTCTTGTTTGTCTGTATAAAGCATACTTAATTCATGTGCTGCAGATTCAAATTCAATGCGGTTCTCTATAGGCACGGTTGTTGATTGCCAGGATCACGCACCCACCAGTAGTCGAACGATTCTATAGCAGTTTAAATGAACTAGTTCATTGAATTGACTTACTCCTTTTACCCTCTTTGCATGCAGCCTCCTGAAAATGAGGGAATAACGAATACTGCGACTGTAATGCGAATGCGATGCTTCGATTTGAAATATATTCAGTCAGATGGAATTTCATTACAAATTATGCATAGTTAATAATAATTATATAACATTATATATTCACTTGTGGAATTCTCATTGCTTGTTAAACTTCTAACAGTGCGTTGATCACTTTGTTAATTACCTCGTGCACCCGTGTCTCTACTTGTATAAATGATGTCGTATACAGTGTACTCAATTAGCAGAATGTCTATGTTTGCATTCAGACCACAGAAGAATAAAACGAGATGGAGCTTTAAAGTCAAATTTGCAGCAATTAAAAGTATATGGCACGACTGAGTGAACATAGAGCACTGAACCAAAGCTATGTGGTATTTTTGGCCAAACATTGGAAACGCGTTAAACACGGAAGTGAGCTATCTTGATAATTCATAAAATTCAACAGTTAACGCCAAGATGGCAGTCATTCTCCATTATTTTGTGATTCTCACTGGATTAGTAACCATTTGTGAAGGTCAAAGACATGGATCATTCGAAGGTGAGTTCTTAATTTAATCTTATCTAAGATATTTGTGGTGATTCCATTTGAACAAACAGGAGGTTGACTACTTGACTGGTGCTGTGGACAAAAAGGTTTTATGTTATAACTGATCGATTAGAGATATGGATTTGGTGCTGATTATAATGCATGGTAAGCAATCGAGGCCGATATTCCCCGTGCCCCGTGGCGAGAGATGTCAATTTGGGGAAGCCAGCAAAAACAATGCATGCAAGTAGGATGCAATAAAGACCAATAGAGTGTAGGTGTATGTTTACTAGCACTATGAATCAGCAATGAAGCACATACAATTATTACTCTCGACTTCGTTCACGTGTTTCATCTGTTTAAAAAAATTAACACATCTTTTCCACAGGTCAATACAGGGGATGTTATCAAGATAATAGCCCTGACCGTGCTTTGGAATCGAGAGCATACATTGACACATCCGGAATAAATAGCAATGGCAGATGCATCAGGAATTGCAGTGATCTTGGATTCACGTTTGCAGGAACAGAGGTAAGCTAAGGGCGTGAAGAATGTTATTGTAAACTTGATAATTGCCATTAAGTAATGATGTAATTTTAGCCAGGCATATTGCTAACATGTGAATCAGTAGTGTGGTACATCCTTGGTTTAACCCCAAAAATAATTGCAGCAGAAGGGGTTTCAACAGTGTTTGGAAAATATTCGGGGTTTACAGTGAAGATTTTTTTGAAAATAAAATCATGCAGTGTTGTCAGCTACATTGATTATGCTAAAGGTGAGTTTAACCTTGAAACATATCAAATAAGAGGGATCAAGATCAGATATATGTGGCCTTTATTTGCTTCGTTTGGACGCTGATTGAGTCAACCTCAATGCCATGAGCAATGCTAGTGGCCGGAATGTTTTATGGGAATTCTACATTGATTGCAGAAGTGTAGAAAAGATGAGAGGCAATTAATATGCAATGTGCAACCAAACGGGATATTTAAAATTCAATCAAATTCTGGGGCATTTGATACGGATACAATTCACAAACATACTAGTTGCATGTAATAGCACAGGGTCAAATAAAGTCTTTGATGAGGGCGTAGCATGTCGCTGTCATCACACCAGGCGGCTCTGCAGCAAAATAGTTAGGCAGCGTGAAATCTGGGTTTTGTGATGATCTTCTTGCCTCCACGTTATGAGTACAGTCCTTGCATGAGAGCGTGTTGTTCATGTTGAATGACATGGCAAGTAGGGGCACAGGCGCTCTTCTCGCGTCTTACGCAACCAATGGCCGCGCTCAATTGCCAAATTATGGGATGACAAACGTAGCCGAGTGGTTGCAATTCGGTTCTGTTCGAGCATATCATGGTTGTAATACATTGGGTGTTTGGTCAATGACGGGTTGATCA
The DNA here is from genome assembly GCA_000328365.1 of Capitella teleta. Classification (NCBI taxonomy): domain Eukaryota; kingdom Metazoa; phylum Annelida; class Polychaeta; family Capitellidae; genus Capitella; species Capitella teleta. Next base: position 1,798 of record KB294104.1, on the reverse strand, counting down.
CTTCGCAGTTGGTCTGGAATTTCGTTCTGGTCGTACGGCGTGTTTTTCTCCTTACTTCGTCATCGTCTTCTTCAAAGCCAAAGGTTTCCCGTGCTTGTACATAGCAGGCACACTGGGTGTTCTCTTTCTGGCATTTGGTATAAACAAATCATAACGGATCGTCTGCCATTCTTCTCTCTCATCCAGGAGGCGTCTAATTGTGGCTTTTTGTGTGACTTTCAATTTGCCGACCACCGATGGGAGCCCGGCTTCGATGAGACACAGGTCACTCGCCGTTGTCTTCTTCGCTGGTAGCATGAATTGGATGTACATGTTGAGAGCATACTCAGCAGTATAGCAGCAGATAATCAACGCTTGCAGCTGTAAAAATTGCGGTGCTAAGCGCGGCTTCAAAGACTCGTTCTTTCAGATCTGACTGCAGATGTCAGATTACCATCTTGGGTAAAGATGCAGCCCAGGTAAGAGTGCTGATTGCAGTTCTCGATGATGATCTCATAGTCGTTGTCGTCTCTAGTCGTAATAGCTTCTTTGTCCACAGGTTTCCCGTTTATTACCATGAATTTGGTTTTATCTTGGTTAATTGCCATTCCTGATGCGTGGCATAATTCAATGAGTATTCGTATCTTTTGTTTTGCTATTTCTCTTGTAGTCGCAAGCAAGACTGTGTATTCCATCACCATGAGAGGATGGAGCCATTCTAGCCAGCCATCTGGTGGACATTTTTCTTTCATACTTCGAATCAGGTCGTTTACAACTAAAGTGAACAACAGGCATGAGGTTGGAGATCTTTGTCTTACTCCGACAGAAGCAGTCACAATTGCAGTTCAAAGTATCATCTGTGTGGTCTGGTATATTGTGGCGATGGCGCTGATCATCCTGTTTTCACAGTGCGGCTAGGTGTTGGAGCATGAGTTCCCGGAGTACACTTCGAAAAAATCGACATATACGTACGATGTACAGTTGTGTCCGTCGGTGTTTAGCAATGTCAATGAGCATTCTCAATGTTAAGAGGTTTTCACTGCATCCTTTTTTTTTTCTGTGCTCCAGTTTGTTCTCGGTCAGGCTTATACCATTGGGTGAGTCGTCTGTTGAGTACGATGTCGTACAGTTTCGCTACTGATTTCATGATGGAAATTCCCCTGTAATTGCTGCATTGTTGCCTGGATCCATTTTTGAAGAAGACGATGAGTTTTGCGAAACATCAGGATGGAGGAAAGTAGCTTGTCATGAAGAGTTGTGAGAACAGACCAACAAGGAAGATTAACCATGTCGGAGGTAGGAATTTGAGGAGTCCTGGGAGAAGGCCCGAAGGACCACCCCTTTTGTTGGTTTTCAGAGACTTGGCAGCTTCTGCCACTTCACGTGGTTCAATCGGGTCGTCTGTGACAGGTAAGTATATTCCTGTATCTTCGGTTTCCACAGATGCTCCGAGGTTTTCTCTTTCAATGATTGGATTTAATAGTTCTTTAAAGTGCAATCTGAAGTCTTCGCAACCGGATGTCTGTTCCTCTTGTCCGTTCTTTATTTCACCATTCCACGCAATTGCTTTCCATAGTTCTTTTGAGTGGTGACTTTCAATCATCGATCTCCAATCGGTACCGTTTGGAATTGCATTGTTGGTCCTTTGCATTACTGGATTGTCCAATGGTATCTGACAAACGATGATAGAGACGTAGTTCACTCGAGTCGATGAACGGCATAATGGTAATAAAATATCGTATATAGGCTGAATTGAGAATTTGACAGTTCGGAATCAGAAAACAAGGGGAAGCTGACATTGCGCTTGCGCATATTATTG
>KB294098.1:1054-26386 GCA_000328365.1 Capitella teleta | reverse complement strand
ATCAGCGAAATGTCGCGGCGATGAGCACTTTAATTAGGAGAACGGGACAATAGCCGACTTTTATGGCGAGTATTAGCACGTTCCACTGGCTTCCAATCACGGCCTTGTTTCGCAAAGCGATTGATGGACGACCTTCAACGGCCAACAACTCCACCTTTTGTCCCCCAAAATAACGACATGGACACATGGAAACTCACAAACGATTCCGTGTTCAAGTCCAACCATTTCCGACTCAGTTATGAATGCTATCCGCGCACGCTACGCTTCTAAGACAACTCGGCTATAGACCATCCGGGTCATGACGAGGGGCGAGCTAGGCGGCATCGCAAATGAAATCGACACCCGTGTAATCAATTGATCTTCGTGTTGTTTTAAAGGACAAGCGCGTGGTGCTTTGTGCTAACGTCAGCGAAAATCAAGGCACTTTAGAAGCGCAGAAATCGAATTAGTCGACGATCGATCGCAGAATATCATGAGCTCATCCAATTTACTTCGTCGCTCAAGTGTTTCAGAAAGCTAAACCTTGATACCGACAATGACAGATTGTTCCATTAGAGGCGGCGCTAGCGGCGAGAAGGAGGTTTTTGCGACAAGGTGTAGCTTTGCTTCTTGGTTGGCTAACGACCTGAAAGGGAAGGTGGAAGGTCTGCCTACCTGAACGGGAGTGAGACCGGGAGGCACCCAGGTGTACTCCTCCAGAGCACAGCCGCTGTCGTCATCAGAGGTCGAATTCCTAGAGTGTAAGTCGTGCAGTAACTTGTTCATGGTGTTGCCATGGCTACGGTCCATTAAAGGGTCAAGGCCGGTCATAGCGCATGCCTCGTGACTGTCCCTGCTGCACCGACAATGGCGGCAAACTTTCCTGCAAGTAACAAAAATCAAAAATGAAGTCAAGTTGCATAATCTATGATAACTCGAACCTGCAAATACACACACTGAAATAACCCTGTGATTCCAGTTTGAGAGTTACAACGTACAACAGATGAATGCTATAAGAGCAGAAGGCAGAACGTGTGTGGGCCGTTTGTCCATCAGCACCTAGCGAATCTGCTGATTCAACAACTTCGCGACAGGTGAAATGAAGACGGCGCAAATGAACTCAAGGTGAGAGCGCAAACAGACCCCCCACGAAGATAATTATGCAAGCAGGTCCGTCCCCTATAAGTACAAAAGACAGAGGAACTCTTCTATGCTTTTATTTTTTTCCTTTCTTGCGCAATCACTTTGAGATCCTTCTTCGGTGAAGAGATTCATCAGATGAGATGGAAGTATTTCTCCCCCGCCGTCCCACCCCCTTTTCCCAGGAGTAGCGGGGGCGGGGAGGAGGAGGGGGGTAGCGAGGCGTACTTGATGGATAGGCCAAGGGAGCCTGCATTATATAACAGTGTCAAATTCGCTAAGCAATTCCCACTTTTGAAATATTGATGTCGACGAACATGCGACTTTAAAATCAAGCACTTCTTGCACTTCGCTTCAGTTTTACTAACGAGCATCAGACAACAGCTCAGACAACTCTTCAGTTCTTACACAGAAAAAGACAATAAATGAACGCAATAATAAAAGTAGCGAGAGAACAAAGGCGGAATGGACACCTTGAAGTGACATCGTCAACATCGCGTCGGGATCAGCGAGCAACAAGCACGTCATCCATAATACATGCGTCGAAGCACGATGATGAAGCGTCACTTTTGGGTCGCTAGACAACCCGTAATCAAGCACCATTAATATCCCCTTCCCCGCAATTACAGAGCACCCTCTTCGCGAGTGTATCCCAGCAACCGTCAAGCGGCAGATTTCGCTCACTCAATCGGCCGCTTTAAACACGGCGACCGCAGACGTCGCTTTTGTCACTCTTAATAGCTTCGCTACTTCCACTCAGTATCCCATTGTTGCCAGGCAACGTGGCGTGATCGCCCCTAGCAACGGCGCTTGCTATCACCCAGATCCGATCTTGGAATCGACAGAGCGCGTAGAAGATGATAAGCGATTAAAAGATCATCTGCAAAGGGGAACAGATAGCACGCCCTAAAGAGGCACGATGCCTGGGAGGGGCCCCGATGAAACCCGTCAATCCGGTTGTTATGTAATCAANCCGCGAAGTAAATTTTCATTTCGGAAATGCGCGGAGGGAGTCAACATGATTAGGCGGTGACGCGGCAGAGCGGAGCATTTCGCCAAATAAGAGCAATTCATTTGCAAAAGAAGCACACATTGCCCGATGCATGGCGCCAGAGGACGATGTCACGAGATTCGATTTCGGAGCCCATAATCTCGTTTAACCTCGTCTTCAACGTACGCTGTGATCTCTAAAAGGAATCCAGCGATGATGCGCACTTGTTGACGAGATGGAAAGCGACGACGCGACCGGCTGTCCTTTTTGTACCCCGCGGAGGACGACCTCGACAGTGCTGCACACAACATTTGCATTCGAGTCTCGCGACATATTGTTCGGATTGGATGCAAGGCTTTTATCGACGAAGCAGGATTTCATTAACAGCTGAATGAGTTTGGCTTTCCTTATAGTAAATGTTGCTGGGCATGCACACATCGACGCATGTAACAAAATGATTATAAGAAATAAAATATAAAAAACTATAATGATAATCTCCGGATGTTACTTTAACGGATTCCGTACAGACAACTAGAGATGGCGGCTGTACTGAATAAATTAGTTTCGTTTTCCTAATGACTCAAAGAGGAAAGACTCAATATGTCAGAAATCACTCACCGACGCTTTCTGAACTTTCTCTGCGGAAGAACGCTCATTGTGTATACAAGGAATGGATCCAGAAGATAGAGAAAAAAAAAGAGCGGGAAAAAAAGACAGATCTTAAATCCGATACATCGGCATCTTTGCGAGATTGATCACAGCGTCTAATCCATGGCAGTTCGATGAACTTATCCAATCCGAGGTCACATCGGCGTGAATGATGGCGACTGGACAGTCGCGAGATACAATCAACAAATCAGAAGATATTCCCATGAAGCCAAATCCGTCATCGCCACCTGCGAACAGCGACCAGAATTCTCATCAAAAAGTTGCCGCAGAAGCAGCTGACGACAACCCAGGTTTCAGGGCCCGCTGCCGCTTTAGCCAATCACAGCGCGATAAGGGTTCGCCACTGAACCAGCATTCGCAATGCCAGGACGTCCCGAGAAATCATCGCACAATTGAATTAGGAGCGTCTTCGGTTCAGATAAGAGCTGAATTCTTGTGCTGCAGATGTCACATGCAGAACGTCAGCCGCTGAACCCTAATTCGGCAGCTGAAGGCTCTGATTGGCCTTATATTCCTCTTCGCCCTAAACGGACCGGAGCTGTCATCGAGCAGCGGCGCTTCTGACTCAGATGTTAAATGTTGATTACAATGAGAGGCGAAAGCCGCTGGGATTCGTCCGTTTAATCCCGAATCTTCTGGTTCGGTGCGGAACGGCGATCCCCGCGGTACGCATGCGCTGTCATGCATTCGAAATGGCAGGGAAACTCCCTTGAGGGAGCACCGGGGTTCAACGTAACAACACGCGACATTGAGATGGCGAGGAGCGCGCTATTCGGGAATTCAGGTATCAGGGAATCAGGGAACGTTGTATGACTGGGAAAGGAGGGTTTTGTGGCTCAAGGAGTAATGCGTGCATATTCAACACGCCAGAACGGTCAGATCAACAGTATTCCGATATCAACCGGTATCAGCATGACAAGGTAAATATGCTGATGTATGTTGATAACTTGATATCAACACAGACATGCTGATATACGTGGATATATCAGCACGGAAATGCCAATGAAGCGGACATATGATTAATACAAAGCAAGAAGAGGATTAATACAAAGCAACATAAGAAGAGGATTTCCACAGAACGAGGAAACGCCATGTACTAATAGTAATAGTACACACTCTCTCTCTCTTTCTCAGCAAACATTGACCCAGCACAAATTGCTTATAAACGAAAACAATAACCAGTTGATCATATAATTATGATGTACGAGCGTTTAACAAAGACCAGGAAATCCGGGTTACCATGCATTGCCATGGCAACCCGCGTAGCAACGAAGAAGACGGATCGGTTCGTGTTGTACGGACCTCTTCACACACCTGAGGCTTAAATTACTCTCAGGAAAACAAGAAAAGAAAAAGAAGAATGGATGAGCAGAGCTAGGCGCTGGGTCGGTCAGGCGTCGTGACGGCTTCGACAGCTGCTGCTAAAAAAATCTCGACCACAAACAGTACTTTGGGATATTGGTTACCAAAGAAAGCATACAAAGTAGAGCGCCCATGACGGAGAGCATTACGCAGAGATATCTGAAGCAAAAAGTGATCGAAAGTGCTTTTTTTCTGTCGGTTTAGTAGGGAGCATAAATTTCGTATAACTTCTTCTCAGAGAGAATGCATTAATAGAGTGATTTACAACACTGGATCACTCACGCGAAATCACACCGGAAAAAAAACTTCGTGTGAGGGATCTTGTTGCGCGGATTAATCCGTTTTGAGTGAGATATCCCAGATAGATCAACACACCTCCGCGACACAAAGTAGTTAATCCAGTAGTTAGTCCACCCAGCAGCTATTCAAAATACACTCTAGGGAAGTCGAGAACGAACCCTTGAAGAGATGCGAAGGGACTGGCACTGCCTGAAGGTTGCCTCTCCAACAATCTTCTCGGTAGATTAACTTCTGGGCGCCATGTGTGAAGAGTAACGCAGACCAGCCTCTATGTACGCAGTGTTTGAGCCTTCTGTATAGGAGTGCTTTCGACTACTGGCTGATTGCGAAGGGAAAAATGGTTGAAAATAAACGTGAACTTCTTCAGCATGCAGTGCATGCTAAAGCTTCAAGAAAGAACCTTTTTTGTTTTTGGCCAATATTTCTCTACCATATATTGTATTAGGCATTGTAATTTCTTTTTCTATTGTGTTCTATGTTCTTTCCTCCATTTCATTGTACACGAAAGAAATTATTATATTATATCCTGCCGTGTTATAACTAAAATTGGTTTACATTCTCTATGAGTTGTTAAATTACGAATTTGTTTAGGAAACGTCTGCATGAGTAAACCGCATAATAGGATATGTAGTACTTGAGAGCACACGTAGACTGCATGTTATAGTAATATGCAAAGAACCATGTAGAAGTGATTACAGGTAACAGGAGGTGTGTGAAAGGCCCCTGGGTATATTGGCAACACAACAATGAAACACTAAAAATACATTAGGTAGCCTTTAAACCTCCGCAGTTGTGTACCTGCTACTACTTTGGCGGAACTTCAAAGTTCGCTTAATAGTTATAGTAATTCAGCAAATTGTATAGCATAATTATGAAAAGACACACTTACATTATACAACAAATCCAGAAAATGTCAAGTCACAAAAAAACGTTAAAAATCCGCCATCTCTTTCTACGGTTAACCACCAATATCACATAACTATTACGCAATTCTGTAATCCGAATGAATATAAATCCACGAATATCCGGGTAACTGATCCACTGTCCGAGTTCCGGTCCGAAATGACGCAGCAAAAAAATGCATGACGCAGCAGCGAGTCAGCGACCAGATCGTTTGCAAACGATCTTCAATTAAAATCTGCCATTTATCCTCCGCCTATAATTACAGCCCTGGTCCATTGCCATGGCGACCAACGGGGCGGGGGCGCGTCGGGAGGGGGTAATCCTTTGTTTCCAAGGGAATTTCTCTTAATAAATTACAGTGCAGATTGCACGGATTGTCTTTGAAACAGAGCAGACTATCACGGATTTTAAGCCCTCCCCCCATCTGGCCCGGGGGTGGGGTGCTGGAAGGGGGAGAGGGGCATTTCTAATATCAACCACAGAGACCTAATGACATCACTCGATTCCGCTTTCGTGACGTCACAAAAAGTATTTCTGGGAGAGATTGAATTTAGTGCAGGGAGCAGCGGAGGGGCGCTGTGTCCCTCGGGAAAAGGACAGAAGAAGAAAAGGGTTTCAATAATTCAAGAAAATGCAAATGATCCGGAGACGGAGTGGAGATCCGGTGAGAATCGTCGTGTCAGATGTCGATCGTTTGTCTCCAGCAATCTTGCAACTCAACGTCACTACAAAGGAGTGAGCGATAATAAGGGCTACATGGGCGATAACTGGAGACTTTCCCAGTGCTGTACGACGGTGATTTCAGCATTCTATAAATTCTATAATCCTCAGCTCAATTGCCTGTATAATGGCGCCCGAGAGAAGGGCTTTATGCCGGAGTCCAAGAACCATGAAATTAGCAACGTGTCCCTTTGCTAGCCCTGAGATCCGGTAAAGCGATCCTCAGCGCTTACTTCCGGTAGTCCCGGGGGCTCCTGGGAAGGGCTGGGTTCGCTTGCACTCATTAGTTTAAATACGAAACGCTGAAGACCGTCAGCGGACATCGTAAAAGTGACCAACATGATGTATGCTTCGATGACCACATCGCATGATTAATCCCCGCCAAAATCAATTTACACGCAGTTTTATGATTGAGCTAAAAACAATAACAGAAGCACGTGGCAAAATATTGCATCTTGACCGAATGCTGAGGCTGCGACCTGACCCCGCCCTCTGCGCTGGGGCGTTGAAGCCACCACTCCTTGGAGTGGATGAGGCTGGTATTACCATCCCTTGCGCTATTAATCCAGTCATAAAGCATCGTCCCTTCCTACCCCCGGGGTCATTGTCCTATTTTTCCCGCCAGTTCACGGAGCGTCGATGGAAGTTATCGTTGTGACAGGGCAGATCTAGAATCCCAGCAGTGAACTGCGGCAATATGCGCTAGGCAAATTTCCATATTGCGTCCTCTTTTGAGAGTGGAATTGAGGACGGGTGAAGGTCCAGAAGGCACGAAGGGCTATTAAAGAGGGGCCTTGAGTGACACGCAGATCAGATAAACACTTTACTATGCATGAGAAGAGCAATTGTCAACATTTGAAATCGAGCTGCATCGGTGACGTCATCAAATCATGTGCACAACTTACGTCATCATAACTTGTGCTCTTAATGGACAGGTGACAAATAAAATCCGTCGTTGTTGGCGATGGTGTGTATACGAGGAATGAGCACTATTAAAGTGCCATGCATCACCATTAAGCGCATAGTTCACCTGTAGTTTATCCATAAATATTGAATTGAAGGGTTTTTTCCCTGGGTTAACCTTGTGAGTTTTTGCAGCAATTAATCAAGAATTGACGCCATAATGCCCGCGAATGCATCACCCATTGACAGCTCACAATCAGCATATTCAGCGTTTCCCGTGTGTCGCGGTCCCTTTCTCCCTGTGGTCCCTACGTGCTTCCCTTTTTAGCGAATTTCTGCTCCACTACCGACGATCTATCTTATTGTCTTATTATTAAACACACAATGAATGCTACGCAATTCATGTCGGCGAAGCCTGTTATTTCGGCATTCTAATCACACTCATGAAAAGTTGAGCCAATTTTATATTCTCGTCATTTATCACGGATGGACACTGGACTTAGACGCACAGCGATTGACATTGCTTGACTTCAAGTGGCGACATCGATGTATACTTTGTATTAGCACATTTTGAATTGAAAGTCGGTCAGTTCACAGATGTGAAACAAAAGTAGTCCGTGGAACCGGATCTAGTTTTTCTCTTCTTTTTGCATGCAGCGGCGGCGGAAGTTAAGGTATGCATGATTTATGGCGGCGTGGCGGTGGCGGTGGCAATGACAGCACTTTGATGAATCGCTTCATTGTAATCAGTCGGGGCTTCTTCGTCGAAAGAATAGAGATGTTCAATGCAGGTAGAGCCACACCAGCATATGCTATACAGAACGAGCTCAATGGCAACAGTTCATAATGAATGAAAGCAATTCTTCATCGAGCTATCGCACACCTGCGATAATCCGGCCTTGATTAAAGATGATCAACAACATTGGTTGTTGGCATAAAATTCGGTCTTTTCCTTTATCCGGATTATTCTGGGTCAACGAGACGGTTCAGAGATTTCCAAAGGGGGAGTACAGGTGAAAATATCGGAGGTCGATCGCAGCTGACGATGCTGTTTGCCAAACGAGACAGATTCCAGCTGGGAAACAGCTCAATAAAAAAAATTAAAATTCATATTGTTTGCGTTGTTTTCCCTCAGAAGAGAAAAAAAATACCGAGGGTTGCTTCAACTTGTTTAACTTAATGCACGTGTTAAACACAAATTGATCGAATTTCCACCAATTCATAGCAACCTGGTTAAGTCGTTGATGGAAAAGCGGGGAATCTGACTTGGAGATTACTTATAGATTGGGAGATCAAAGGGGGCGGATGAGGGCACCTGATCAAAAGAGGGAAGAGGCTGGCACCGATCAGCCCTCTTCGTTGTGTCATTGTCGATCACAACGAGAACGTTTATCGGCGAAATCAAAGCGATGATCCTTCGTCATTCAGCACAAACACCGATGGAAGAAAGCAACGTAAAACAGACTAGCAATACAAGAGTACAGGTACGCAGTCTGTTTTTCTGCGGTGAGCAGGAGACTCGCGCACCTTGGCACAGCTCATCAACAGCCATCGCTGCCTTGAGTGGCCATTTAGAGCAAATTACGTCGGATGCAGCTGATGGTCTCGGATGAATCCGGTTGGATCTGGAGGCGGTTTAATTGAACGAACACAAAGGAGGATTACATTAAGTTATGTACAAGTATCAACATTACACAGGTCTCAAAACAGAGCCAGGTATTTCTGCACGGCAGCAGCGGCAGGTAGAGTTGTGTATGAGAGGATAACGAATCTTTATGGTGCAGTATTCACAGATTTCACTCTTTGAGTACTGGTTGTATATAATGCATATAAAGAGGGCTCGGAGTTTCACACATAACCGCTTATATTTGCACAGGTTAAAGGCAAATATAAAAAATAATGCACCTCAATGTCCCTCGAATACAGGTGTTCATTTTATCAGTGTGACAGTATGTGCACTTATTTGACCTCCTTCGGTTTGTGTGTGTGAAGAATTCGCGGATTGACTACAGACGTTGAGATCCAATTATCAGATTCAGAAGGTTTTGTCAAGTTTTGAGGCGCAGAGACCACCCCGATTTGCATGAAAGGGGCTGCCTTTTATGCGGTGCATAAATGAGTTATTTGCATCTTAGCAAAGGTCATTGACCCGGCCACAACTTGAAGGAAATGAAAAGTCGGCGGATGAAAGCGCGCACGATATCGATGCGCGTACGAGCGCCGGTCTACGACTCTTCACACGGTCATGTGACGCTGTCCTATTCACGCTTAACGGTGACTTCAGAGGGAGATGTTGCGTCATATTAGGGATAATAGGACGCTAAGACCGGAATAAGCCATCTATCCGCTGTCATTCAACAGAAATCACTGACTATTCAAAAAGTCTGAACACTCGTGAGACTAGCAAGAGATTGAACGAGATTTAAATACCAGAAGTTGTTCGCTCTCATCTGACTTCAAAGTGATCGCACTTTAAAAAATCTTCTTCCCATGTCGTCGCTCTGACGTCACAACCACGTGACGACGCGGATCGAAAACATCAAAGCTGAGAGAATCGACAAAATAATGGCGACGAGACACAGTGCTGGTGCGAACAAAAGTCAACATCACTGAGCAAATACTAATTAGTGCTTGTCATGTTTTGTTGTCTAATACTTGATTAACAGATGAAAGAGATACAATGTGCACATGGATTAGCCCTTCACCCGCGGCCAACGTGTCCCTTTAAGTCACGTGACGTAGCTGCGAGACTGTGACGTCACAGTAATGCAACCCTTTAACCGATAAAGATGCTTCTGATATGCATGTACACCCATCATTCTTACAAAGCAAATATTAAGAATGTTATGCTATCACGAAGGGATAAAAGCTTATCACTAGGTAAACTCTATAAATACCGAGATATCGGAAAACATTCAGTTGTGAAAATATCACAATTTCGCAAAGAATTTGCGACGAAAAACCACACAACAGATTACGAACAAAGCGACGTTAATGGCCGTTTAGATCAGGCATGGATCATTAGGAATGACCCCCTAATGACCTCAATTAATCCTTAATTAGAACTCTTTGATCAAATTCGATTTCACTCTACACAGATGTCTATTTTAAACTTTCTTTCTTGGAATATTGCATTCGTGCAAACATCAAGGCGACCGTTGTGACGCTCAAATCAACCGAATGTGGCCTCCTTTTCAGTCTTTAAACTATTTTCTTTCCATGCGGAAGAACCCTCGAGAGCACTCAACAACATCTGCTTCAGAAGTTCAGACAGCTTCCATCATTTGCATGTGTTTGTTCAATTACATAAACCTATGCTGAAGAATAAGAAGTGAAGGCCATGAAAAATATGAATAGCATTATAGCACGTCGCCCATAAAGATATTGAATTCCTGGAGGATATTCGAGTTCAATTTCGCACCTTCGTAGATCTTATCTCAACACGATCGCATATCACCTGAGCAATATGAGCTAATCTAGTGAAGTTCTCACACGAGCATTTCCTACACATCAAAGTGAACTTATCGACGGCTGAAGTATCACGATGATGCTAATAACGAAAGATGATTAAAATTCCAGCCAATTATGGTGATGCATCGCTAGAAATAACTGTTAATCCCACAACTAACAATAAACAATACACAGAGTTCCATAAAACCGCTTGTAAGTTCGTAACTCAGTTGAATGGCCTTGGAAACATAACTTTGCACACCGTGTAGATCTACACGGGGTTTGCTCACAGCAACAACGCTCACGTGTGATTAACGCGTTAATGAAATATTCTTTTCGTCGAATAAACACGAAAGAACAGTGAGTGAAGCCTCAAGGAACCTAATAAAACGCAGAAGAAAGAGGACAAGGTGTTGCAGCTTATTTACCTTACCTTAAAACAGCGAACAGTCTTTTCTGCTGCACGCTTCGGATGCAGATAAAAAAGTGTTTACGCCAGGACTACAGCCTCCGACCAGCAGGATTATAGACTTGTACTGGTTATATTCTAGCCAAGATATTTATATATGCCTCGAGCAGTTATCTAATTCAAAAATTCAAAAGACACAAGTACCTGTAATCAATCAGCCAGACAGGTGTAGCGGTATCCACGCGATATTATTCCGAGAAATGCATGCGATTGCACTGGCCACGCGAGGAGAATGGCAGTTTGAACACTGAATTCAGTTGAGAGCTTGTTAACTTTAAACGGCACAGTCGAGTGCGCTGGGGGCGGGGATTGAAGGGGGGTCGGGGTTTAGCCCCGAGGGGGCAAGGGAGTGCCAGGTACAGAGGAACTTTAATGTCACAAAACTATTTACTCATTTCAATTTTAAAAATATCTTGATACTAAGATGCAAACTGCGGCATTTCGTGATTTCGTGATTTCGTGTTGAAGTTTATGTATTTCATTAGAATTTGCGTTTGATACAAAAATGAGGGCGAAGTGAGAATTAGAGGTGAGTTACTGTTGCATGAGACGATATCATTGGTTGAATGGTCGTCTTCTTAACCGAGAAAACCAGCCAACGTTTTTAAAGGACTTCGCGTGGTTATTGTGGAGACGTAATTACCCTCTGCTTCAACACACTAGGGTCGTAATTAGCGAGACAACTGCTGTGAGAGGCAAAGAAAAGTGAATTCAAATTTTGCGATTGGGTGACGTCATGCTGGTGGCGAAACAATCAGCCATAGACATTTAATTCCACGCCTCCATTTACCAGATAGGACGGATTACAATAGATAACAGTCGTGGTATAATATTCGTTCTATGCATTGCGTGCCATGGTTGTTGGCGCGTGATGTTGTCTTGTTTCACCCCTGCCCCCAGTCGCTGTTGCTCTAAACATAATTACTACAAAGTGAACTTGAGAAATTCAAATGTCATCAGATGAAATGTCTGTGCGATAAGACTGATGAGTGATAAATGAACTGATATCAATTGGCAGTTATGTGTGTGCATTCTGACCAAAACAACCTTAGGCGAGTGAGAGCAAAATGTACGGTTCGGCGACAACAGCTCGACAAATATCCCTGTTTGACTTTTGACAAAAACAACTTCTGGAACATGAATTGCACTCACTGGATCGCACAGCGGCGTTGCAATTATAAGCGACTATAAAATAGTGGTGCACTTCTGACCCCGAATGCCTGGTTGCCAGTCGATAATGACCCTGGCGCCTGGCACCGATGGTTTGAATGAGGACGATTCCTCGGAGATCATCCCTTTAAACCGCAGAAGAAGAAGAAGAAAAAAACGGATAAAGTTAATCGGACCATTCTTTGCAAACTCCCAACTGAAGGGTTTTTAAAGATGAAAGAGAACTTTTTCCGGTGCATTTCCCACGGGTTAAAAGAAATAAAAAGGATTCTATGCTAATGGGGTGTAAAGAGAATAAATAAAGTTAGCCACGAATAAAAAAGTAGTAGAAAGAAAGACGGACTTTTATCATGAGTATGCAAATTAGCATTCTGGAGTGACGGCGCAGGTGCCTTGGAAGTGGTATGAATATTCATGAGGCTATCACTGAAGTTATCACCTGGGGATATTACAGAGGAACTTAATGCGGCATCGAAATCAATGAGAAAGTGAGAGATAATGTAAGTACTGGACTATAGTCGCAAGGGGCATCATTCTGTGGCCTCGGGGTGCACATAAAACAAGCCGAGATTCCCAGGGACCACTCGGTAGTATGAGATAGCTATCCTCAGATCAACTTCAAAAACCTTAATAGGTATTTGGGCAGACTTTGAAGTCGCGCTGCGGTCAGGTGTGGGAATGGGCGGTCATTAACACTAACGTTGCCATAGCAACTGAGTTTTCCCGGAATTGTTTGCACAATAATAATAATAACAATAATAATAATTATTATTATAATATGAAGCTGTTCCTGAGATAATTTTTTGTTCTTCCGCGTCATATTATCTGATAGCCAGGATCATTATGGGAACCAGGTAATCCATTCACCATGAGTATATACTCTTATATCCTCGAACACAGAAAATACACAAGCTCCTGGGTTTACTGCAGGCGAAAGACAAAGTAAACAAACCGAGGAAGAGGAGGAGGTGGGGGAAGGGAAAAGAGGGTTCTGACCTCCGTTGAACTCTTGCAATGAACTCTTGACCTCACGGAAGCATGCAACCACAAGATTGATTCTAAAAGTTATCTATTAGTGGAAGCAATAAAAGAAAACTTGTGCGTGTCTGTCGAAAACTAATGACTTGGCCTTTTAAACTTGACTCATTAAAAAGTAGTATATTTTCTGGATGCATAGGAACTTCTTTATGTTATGGCTACAAAGGAGGTTTGATTAAAGATTCTCGGTTCGTGGGCGGTACTTCTCTTGACAAGAAGGAGGGCAGCTGAGTGATGCTGATGTCGAATTTGTCATCTATACCTGACAAGCGCGTGAAATTTGCGATTCTGTGCTTGTGTGAATTCTCTCTGACGCCGATGTTTATCCCCGATGGCTGATTGTTGTAAACGTGTTTGTGGTTGCGTGAACGCTGGTGCTGACCACTGGTCTGACCACTGGTCTGACCAGGGCTTTTATACTTTACGAGTCAAGCATAAGTCGATAACAAACAACATATATATAAATTATGTGAGCGTAACTTGATGAGAATGTGGCAGAAATCTCAAGTAAGAGAGAGAAAGAGTGTGTGGGGGGAAATGTATACATTTATAGTTTTTATACTGAGGTGTTTTAGAAAAAAAAAATCTCTCTCAAGAATCTCAACAATTGTCGCGTGTCGTTCATACATCACAGGTGAACGAATTCATTTTGCTGCCAATTCGTTTCACCTGCCTAAAGACGCGTGTTGCATGAATCAATGTGTCAATCATCGATAAATCAATGTGTCAATCATCGATGGAAAAGTGATCAATCAAGCTAATACATTCACACTGACCGTTGGACATCGGTCAATATTCGGAACAGGTGCGTGTGGGGCATTGAAAGGTATTGAAGTGGAACTTATTGGTCACATGATGGTAGGGGATTGAAGGACTTGATTGCATAATTGAGAAGCTTATGTAAGAACCACTTGTGCATAGTCAACGCACTTGAATTGGTTTAAATTTTAAATTTAATACGCTGGCGTATTAATTTTTAACCTTAGAACACATTTTGTGTGAACTAAATATGCGAGTTCACAGCAGATGGAAACTGGAGCCAGAACGAGGCTCGGGATGGGGTCACGTGACGGAACGGAAGTATCGACTAGAGAAAGAGTAATCTGTCAGAGAGGCATCATGCCTGATTAAACTTGATGAAAAGCCAACATTCGTCTAGAATAACAATCAAGCAGGAATGGCTCGAAATTCTTCTGCTCGGGCTGTTCGTGGCGCCCTTTTCCCGCGCGCCAAAGAGCCCCAAACACGAGGAAACAAACGGGAAATTGCCCGTTTCCATCCTGTTAAATGAGTCACCCAATCAGGAGAACGGACGTGATTCAAATGGACCAATCAGAAGAACGCATGCTGGTCACGTGGTCCGAGCAGAGTGAGCGATAATTCAGGGTCGTAATGGACCTCACACTTGGCTGAGAATGCTCAAAGAATGTTTGATGGAGACCGTAACATCGGAGGAGCATCTCAGAGGAGGAGCAAGAGGGAGAGGAAGAGGAGAAGCGAACCGCCAGAGCAACAAGAGCGCGGCGTCGGAGGGCTGCTCTGCAAATCTGCCTTTTATTGGCGCTGCGGGGCCTCCCTCCCAACGCCGAGATAAGAAAGCGCTGCTTTGAACCACTTGATTCTGACCGAATCGTGAACCTTCGAGAAACTTCGGAAAAAAGATTTGTAACCGAACTGATTTGAAGTGACAGCGAGCTGGACACAGCCCTCAGTCACGATAATCTCTGCTCCGTGGTTTGATTACACCACTCCTACTTCAGGCTCTGACCTCACACCACGAGTCACTGACTCAGAGAAACAAACAGAGAACGAGTATCGATGTCAAGGACCCGAGATTCCACATCTGTCTGGGAATAATATTTGCCACAGGGCATCAATGGTCCGCTGTTGGGGCGCCTCTCCATAGGGCAATATGCATGGTGCATGGAGTATATAGCATGTGTTGCTAGTGTTATAATAATGCATGACATGGAAGTTGACCTACCTCCAGGGGTGAGGGGAGAACCCTGGACAAGATGTCGTGCAGGTCTTGCAAGGGTGCTCCAGATCTGGTAGAGATGACGAGTGCTTGCACCCTGCGATGGGGCTCTGGAAAATGAGAGTGCAGCTGTCAATATTGATAAGATTGCAACGGAATGAGTGCCTATAGGAAGCATGCTGAAATGGACACCCATGTATCGAAGGTGATAGAAGTGGAATGTGGAGGATTGGCGCTAAGTTCGTAAAGTTATGTAAGAGTATGTTTGAGTGAAAGGTAGGCGTCATGCTAGATGGAGAGGCTGGTGATTCAGCGGCTGAGGTGTTTCACCTGCAGGTATAACAAGCACTCAAGCTAAACACAAGCATCGAACACGCTTATCCCAAGCCAACACACTTCCACGGCATATGCCAAAGAGGACTCCCGGTTGTTTAAAAGACACAATTAATTGCTAATACCTCTCACCTGTAATTAAAGGTGTGATCAATAAAAATTGTAATCCGGTTTCCCTGCAAATATCCCAACACACGAGAGCTAAACTTAATCCAGACAGCTGAGGAAATCTCTATTTAGTTCACGAATCGCGCACGATGTAAGCTCCTCCCCCTCCGAGTGACGTCACTGTATGGTTAAGTATGGTGATTGACAGGCGGCCGGAAACGTGCATTACAGGCGCTGAACAGCATCAATCGCAGGCAGAATACTGCGGTTGTGTTGAGTCTGACTCAACTCACTCAAGAGTATAATGGGTTTACTTCTGAGGTACTTGGAAAAAGTATTGAGTAATATTGTTATACTAGAATACTGCTTATTACACAGTCGCACTCCGTTACTCCGTCCCCTCAGTTGACGGAAATTGAGGACCGGAAAACGAGAAGACCGGATTACGCAACGATTTTTATTACTTGAATAGGAAGGATTGTTTGCTTAGTATTATGGTATCACGACCGGATTGCGAAGTTGTCCAGGACAGGAGGCCGGATTAATGCGAACTGGCTGCATACCGGTAATCACTGTACATGTGGAACACACTCAGAAGCATTGGTCAGCATATCACGATTACTCAACTGACACGTTCAGTGGGAAGACTAAAAAAGCTTCAGAAAGTTAGAAAAGTCTGAAGTTTAATCAAATTTACTCAATGTACATTCTGTAATCAGTCTCCCCACTTGCAAAACGCCACGGCAAAGCAACTGCTCTCCTCAATATCAACCAAATAGAATGCCCTCGCAAGTCGCAATGCGAACTATGCTGGAAATTTGCAATTATTATGAAACAAATCACTTTGACTGCTTGTGCCGCACGTGAACCAGGCAGTCACCTCAGGCGGATGGTTTCGGCACTGACGGTTATAAATGCGACTAAAATCGGCCACTCTGCCGACAAGAATAATCTACTCTTATGGAAAATTATACGAGCAGCGGTAATCGGTGTTTTGATTTATATGTGAGGAGAGCGATTATGTGCAGCATTGCTTGTGGCTGCGACATGCATTTCTCATGCTTGCTTATGGCATTAGACATATTTGTGGTGAGGTGTATATGCGCTTGGTCCCTCTGCGTTGATAGATATTGAATTACGAGAGGGTTCGCTTGTAATTGATGAGTTTATCTCGTACCTGGTCGTTGAGAGCTATCGTTCCTGCACAGAACTCACTGCATTTGGGTCTTTAATCAAAGTTTTTTTAACGAAATATGAGAGCGGAGAGAAGAGGTGAAGAGAGGCTACTTGAACGATTAGCAACATCTCAGCAAATATAGCGACACATTCCTCGTTGTCTGATATCGGAGATTCAACTTGTTCTCATAAATTAAAGTCTCAAGTGGGTGCATTATATGGGGCGACGATTGCATAACGACAAGTGCATGTGAACGCATCATCTAATCACATGAAACGTACAACTGCAATCCGCAATACCCCCTCACCCATATTCCTCACCCTATCCTCTTCCTCCTCCTCCTCTCCACCCTCTTCCTCTAATACACTTGACTAACTCGGCTAACTCTAAAGCGTTTCCTCGGAGAGTTCTGAATCAATCGGAGGAATTCAAAGCCCATCCAAGATGGCCGCTAATAGGTCATTACGCTGACCCGGATGCGCTTTATCCGGGTGGAAATCAGCAACAGGATTCGATTCCCGTTTCTTATCGAAACCATATATCAACTACATACAGCGTAAGGCGAGCACAAGCGGGCTATAACCGCCGTTAGCCATTACAGACATAATCAGATGCACTCTAAAAGATAGTTATCACCGAAAGAGAGCACGATACTGGTGTACTAAAGTGCACAATTATTAATCACTCCCACACCGGCGAAATATTTATAATTCAACTTCAGAATGTGTCTTAAAATACGAGGTCTCAATATTGGGCGTCAAGTCTTCTTTTTTTTTTTTTTTCCCCACCCAATATATTTACCCTCTAAAAGTTGAGTGCATTAATATAATGACGCATATCCAAGATCCACTTTACAAACATTTGTGACAAAGAATTTGAAACTTTCATGCTTATCAAGCATTACATAACATCGCTTATGGATTTCTTTATGCTATCGAGGCTATTGACCGAGAGAAACATCGGATGCCTTACTTTACTCGAAGGACGAATCAGCTCTCGTTCGATCTCAGCCTCCTCCTTGGCCTGGTCCAGAGTGGCTAAGAACCGACGAACATCACTGAACCTCTCTGTTGCCATATTAAGTAATCCACGGGAGTTGAATTTATCCAACACAACAAGTGACGTCACGAAAGGAGCATCACTCCCACGCGGTCTGCTGCCGCTGAAGCGTTTGACTCGACGACGCTCAGTCACCAAGTTTACTTGCAAAGCGGAATAAATCGATGCTGATTGATAGATCGATTTTGTGAAGTGTACACTGCAAGAAAAGTAGATCAGTTTGTTTGATATGCTAATTGGTCGTCACTCGAGGAGGCTCCGGGTGAGATGTTGCAGTTGGTCTTCACTGGCGACCACACACATATATCCTTTGGCGTCGCATGCCTCATTACCTCTCCATTGAGCAGCGCAGAATGGCCCTCAACTCTGGCCACCCATTCTGATCGGCGAAAAAATTTCGTTGAACTGGTCAAAACAGGGCTATAAGTCAGCGCCCCGTTTTTATCAAACCACATAAATCAAAGACTCAATTTCGCTCGTGACGGGCGCCATTGGCAACAACACTGGACACCGGAAGCTGTTCGGCCATTTTGAATGTTAGCACAATGCTGCTGGTATCAGCGTCCTATCCTGTTTTGCTAGTCTTAATGACTTGAAGGCGAATCTGTTCCTGGGTTGCTTCGCTTGGTGTTCTGAGGGTATGCGTGCCTAGGCAACCTTGCTCTCAAGCACATAGTTGCTCACATGTGTTTCTCTTTCCAGTCCAGACCTCGAGATTTCGTTCCCACTTTTGTCTTACTATAAGTCTCAGTGTATTACGTAATTCTTATTTCTTCGTTTTAATTAATTCGTTTCATAGCCTCCCGGTTGTCTGATTCGGTTGGATTCGCGCTATAACTGTTTATTCGATACAATCATTGCACACGATCAAAAACTATTTTCTTTTCTTTAGAGTAGATTAGCCTCGAGGTGCAAACAAAGAAAAAAGGAACTATTTTTCAGTGGTTTCTACCGATCTAATTTCGCTTTGAATCAGATAAGTTTTAAAGATCCTGGAACTAAACCTCGTATTGCGTTACCATGGTAACCTCCTCACCAACGAGATCGTTACCAAAGAAAAACGTACCAAGAATTCTACATCTTATAAAAAACAAACCCATTTTCAATATCAATTAACCTGTTTAGGAAAGCATCGCAATCGAATGTTTCATGACGAGGCAACCAAATCAAGCCCCGTAATTATAACAGACGCCATCGAACAAATATTGGCGCGCGTCGACTGGTGAGCGATAATATGAGAAGAAGAGAGGTTGACACAGCACTTGAATCTCAAAGGCTGTGACTGAACAAAAAATGCAGATGTCGCCTTTTCACCACGAGTAATATTATGAATATTACGACGAATTTGTATCAATGCTTTTTTTCATAAATGAAGATTTCCTGTTCACAACAGTACATCTATGTTAGGCTCCCATGGGCCATCGAATCAATCGTGTGTGTTCTGCAATCATTACGTGGATTGTGTACACTTTTGTGAATGGAGGTTATGTGTGCAGTTCTAACACGCGAACAATAGCACTTGACACGCGCGATCAACGACATGAATAAGACGAATGATTCATTTAAAGGGGCGCATTTGCTTCGCATCCAAATTCCCCGTTTCAGTGACGTCACATAACGGTGACGTCACGAGAGGAAAACTAAACCACGTGGTTTCAAACGCGATTCGTTGGTCTGATAATTATGTCTGTTTTAGCACTCTTGTGCCGCTGAGCGTCAAGTGTGCACATATTCAATAAGCTCTAATTATTTGTAATTATTTGTTCTGGATGACCTTTAAAGTTATTTCGACCAGACTGGGAAATGGTGTTTTACAAACGTAAACAGTTCGTTGTTTCAATTTCCAGATCTTCTCTTACAATCAACAAGAGCAAAGCAAACCCACGAGAATATCAAATCCTGTTTCTACTATCATCCACTGGATTCGAGCGGTTCATTTCTGCCATAGAGTGAGTGAGTGAGTGATGGGGTTTTACGGCTCCACCCAATCCAATCGGATGATACGGGCGCCAGAACAGAAGGCCTGGGACCGGGGTTTTTCCCTACTCTTATCGATAAATACCAAGGGTTCTTTATCCTGCATACCACCATAGACAGTAATACACAGCGCCCGGCCTTGTTACGCAGTTGGGCAGCACTGCAGAGTCACCGAAGAATTACAATTGTAATTCACAATCATAACGCCCGTGGCCTGATAGGGTCTCGAACCCGGGAGCTCGACCCCCACGGTCGGCACAGGATTGCAGACAGCGGTTTAACCCACTGTGCTATTCGGTGCCCCTCATTTCTGCCATAGCTATTATGATATTATGGTTGGCCAACGGAGCGATAGCTTGATGTTTCCCTTTGAGAACTGCAGTCGACAACTGGCTCACAACTCGACATAATTTTGTCGAAATTCTGTGTTCAGATTATATATCTATGTTTATTCGTTCCTCATCGAACATCACAATAATTCAATATAATAACAATAATTCAGTGAATATAATAACAATAACAACAATAATTCAATGAGAGAAAAAAAAAAAAAAAAAATAAATTAATGGGTACATAGCTCCCGTATAGAGAAATTAATATCCCGCAGGAGTTCGATATCATGAGCACTCAGATTCTGGTCCAGCTCCAACCCAGCTCTCAGAGCAAGGAGATCTCTGACCAAACCAGCCATCTCCTCATGATCGTTGCCGATTTTGAACAGAGCAGTAGGATGACAAACACTTTCCACAATATGATGACGGGATTTCTGAGTGACGTCACACAGCTTAGAGAACGAGCGGCTAACAGTAGAGCGATTGCCGTTCTGAACCAACTGAAAGCAGCACCGCACAACACGGTTATTGCTTCTTTCCAAAGACAAAGACCGAAGGAACCTGACGTTGCGGCACAGTAGCTGAATTTCAACATCAACATCATTGCAGACTGGAGCGAGAAAACATGAGTGAGAGCGCGGATGCAGATGCAGTATGCATCGAATAGCTTTACGCCATGCAGTGTAAAACCGATTTACTGACCGGTGTGAAAAGTTCCAAAGAACGGACCCATACAGAGGCATACAGAATGATTTGAACAGGTGATACGCATATAATTCCTCTGACGTCACAATAAGGCAAGATATGCTAAAGGTGAGTGAGGTTTAATAAACCGATGTCCCAATGAATCCATAATACAACATAATACAACGAGACATATGCAAATGAAGGAAACTCATACAAACAGCACAAAACAGATAATCCACTTGGGTGATATTTCGAAGAAAACCCTCTCTGAATCCCAGCATCGCTTTGACCCGATTGGGTCTCTCCTTCCATACAGAAGCGTTGCATGCACCTCATGGACCCATGCCGATGCAAGTAAATTAGATTTGCAGGCAATTCCTGCAGCCGTCTTCCTTCGTTGCTATTTGAGCTGAATAAGGAACGAAAGGGGTCTTGCGAAGGGGACGAATATGCAGCGAACCTTTTGTTGGCGCGCTTCGTTCTCGGCGGATTCGGCCAGGACAAATTGCTCCCTTGTTCGGTGGGCGAGTGGAGGCGGCAGCTGCCATTTGTAGCACCCTGAAAAAGCAGGAAATAAACGCACAAGGGTTAAATCCTTTCTGTGGCTACCTCTTCAGCCAAAGTCGAGTGTCTCATATCCATGATCGTTGCATGAATGATCAGCAGCCACGCATCGGACATTGCACTCTTGGGAATGTTTGGACAGGAAAGGGTTCAGAAGAGGAAGGGAGGAGGCAACCCTTGTCGATCGGGGTGCCTCTGTTTGCCCTCTCCATGAGATGACGGCAATCACCACGTCACGTGGATTCAGAGGTCACGGAGGTGTTGACCTCTGGTTGTGTTACGCGTGCGTGGAAATGTTTGATATTTCTATTGACTTTGTACAAAATAGACAATGATGTGCTGGGCACTACAGATAAAAGCTACGAAATCGTGCCCATTTTCATGAATAGGTTCAATTTCAGCGTTGTAGGTGCGCCGCTGGTCAATTGGAATGAGAGGCGTCGGTTTGCGAGGAACGATTCGATGCAGGTGGCGACACTGGTCGCGGTGGTTTGGACCTTTTGCTCCATTCTTCTTCTTCTTCTTATTATTATGCTTTGTGTGCATTTAATTATTAATTATTATTAATTAATTATTATTTAATTTATTACTGAAATATTGATTATCTTCGACTGATGAATAAAGGACGATATTTATTTAAAGAGGACCTCTGTTCATTTTTGGAACCTTTTTAGATTGATTCTATGGGCTTTTGTGAGTGACGAGAGAACAATTTTAAAAACTTCGGTCAACTGTGAATGATATTCAACATAAACTAAAATACGAATTTCCCGCTCAGGCAGAATAGCTTGAAACGAGATGAGTGCGAGATTTCTTTAATGAGGACTGCTGAAAGATCTGCTAACTCGACAGCTCCCATGGTAAGCAATAGGAGAATTACTTTTGTCATATCAGCACAGTCTGAAATCAAACGCGAGAAGTAATCGAGGTTTTAAACATCGTATTGCCTAAAAATATGCCAGTCAAAAGGCGTATTTGTCTTTTAGGATGCATCCTCTATCATCCGTTACTAGTTTGAAACAATCAGAGGTCCTCTTTAAAATCAATCTGAGCCTCCATGCACGCTTTTCAGGAGCAATTTTTTATTTGGTATATTACAAGAAGCTACTCTCTATTCTACAACTCTTTGGAGCATCTATCGGTTGCACTCCGACTTTGTACAAATGTATATCCAGTGAATTGAAGCGCCAAAATGCTATATTTTTCTCAAAGGCTATTATAAGAAAAATAACACATTCACTTTTACCGCAGCCACTATGCGCTGATATCATAGATTCAAATTCCAATTCTGAGCCGTTCAGTTCTAGGGAGTTAATTAATCAATGCTGTTGAAATAACAGAAACCTGACATGCATTAATTACTATAAGGCTAAGGTAGACTGGGGAAGGTTTTAGCTGAGCATGAATCGGAAGCTTTTGGATAAAAAATTGTGAGGGAAATCTGAAAAATTGAGGGCATCTCCGAGATCAGAAAGCTCACTTCAGAGAACGCGCATTGGAAATATCATAACGCACCACTCTCAAAATCATAACGCGTGGTGCGTTATGATTTTAAGAGTGGGGCGGCTGAGCAAGGGCGGCAGAGGGAAGGACTTTCGGGAGGAGGCTGGACTTCCTTGACACCACGTAAAAATCACATAATCCACAGGAGTTTAATATTATGATGTGATCTGACTGATCTAGGACTTCTTCTCCTTTGTGCTGATTCACCAGTTTCTTTTTTTGTGTGTGTTCTATATGTTGTCATTTTACACATGCACAGCACAGCACAGCATAGCACAGCACAGCACAACACAAGCACAGCACAGCACTTACTGAGATCTCTCATAATTATGCCACAGAAAATCCTAACTGCACACATGGACAGGAATTGTGGCTTCTCATTAACAGATATAAACATTAGCAAAGAGAGATTTGAAGGTCACCGCTAATAATGGACTAATAACTGATAACGATAAAGCATAAGTTTCATAAATGTAGCACAGGTATTTGTATACAGTGTATTTGTGGCGACCTCGATCAACTCATCAAATCATCTCATTCACTTTCCTTAAGTTACTCAACTCATAAACTGCTCCGCAATTCCTTTATAAGCCGCGTTTCTCTTTCATTGAAATATTTAAAATCGGAATTCGACTTGAATCGTGTGAATCGATCACTCCTCTATATACTCAAGTGCTTCTCTGCTACCCAGACCATACTGTTATTCTCCAAATGCTTTTTTTCCTTCGTTGTGGTCAATAAATATTCTTCTTCTATACCAGTAGTCATGAACATGCATGCTCGTTCACTAATTATCCATAACGCACTTAAAGAGAGAATCACAACGGACTCAGGTGTTATGATTGCGGATCATCAAAGTGCGCTATGAAAATAAATTGTTGATTGAGATTACCAAGCGTTTATTTATCGCAACACCATATTATTCTGAACGCTGAAAAATGCATCAATTTAATTTCAATCGGAAGATAAACTTTTCAAAGCTTTTATGTGAGTATTTATTTCTTAAAATTACCGAAATATTTGACCCTTCACACAAGATTTGATAAAACTTTGTTTTATACATGATTTATGATGAATCTATTCATGGCATCGCTTCTCGGCCTTTTGGCTAAGATCAAAGTGTAGTATCTGTTCTTATCAGCTTAATATCTGATACGATCCCCATTGGGGATCTACGATATTAAACTGATTTTTGAACTTGGGGGAAGATGCAGGAGCTTGCTCCGACTTCCCCGCGGGTTGGCTCTGTATTGCAGTACTTCAGAGATCGGCCCACTCCCCTCCGGGGGAGTTTATAACAAATCAAAGTCAAAATCTTCTTCCCCCCTCTCTTTGATCCGCATGGAATTAAAAAGCAAAAAATTGTGCAAAAAAGCTGTAAATTGTGTTTAAAATTAAAACTTTTCCTTATGTTACTGTACGGGTTTTTATTTTTCGTCCGTGAACTATTTTTAATGCGCCGTTGCGCGGAACTCCGTGAAGTGTAAGTCAGCAAATTTCACACATTTATAGTCATTCTATAGTCATTATAGTCATGTCATTCTGCGAGTCTGATTCAAATTTGTAGGTTAAAGGTCAAAGTCACAGCGATTTTTCAAAGTCTCAAATTTGATCGCTTCTAGCTCATTCATTAATTAAGCGAGGGTTTTGTAACATACACCAATCGATCCAGCGCATTAATATGTACAACAATGAATGGCGGGCGCTATTAATGCACTCAGATGCACCGTTCTTGCGTAATCTTGCATAATAGTAATTGAGACTAAATATCTCGGTTGTTAAGCAGGTTGTGGCATTGAAATTTGCGGAGTATATTGCTAGTATAAACATCTTATGAAATTATGAGTTTGAATGAAATTGCACCAAGGTCAAGGTCATAGCAGTAATTAAAGCATTTAATTCCAATAATTGATTATTATCAATTTAATAAATTTTTGCAACTTTTTGAGTTGAGTGAGTGAGTGATGGGGTTTTACGGCTCCACCCAACCCGTTCGGGTGATACGGGCGCCAGAACAGAAGGCCCGGGACCGGGGTTTCCCCCTACTCTTAACGATAAATCCCAAGGGTTCTTTATCCTGCATACCACCATAGACAGTAGTACACAGCGCCCCGCCTTGTTATGCAGTTGGGCAGCACTGCAGAGTCACCGAAGAATTACAATTGTAATTCACAATCATAACGCCCGTGGCCTGATCGGGTCTCGAACCCGGGACCTCGACCCCCACGGTCGGCATAGGATTGTAGTCAGCGGTTTAACCCACTGCGCTATCCGGTGCCCCTCCTTTTTGAGTTGAGTTAATCGTGTGCTGTCAAAGGAAAAAGTGTTCAAAGGATATGTGTTAATTCAGAATATTTGTATGTTTTTTTTTTTTGTCAAAATGCATTTTAGGCAACACAGCCAATTTCGTCGCTTTGGTATTCCAATTGTAGCCGGGCGAAATTCACCAACTCAGAACGCAGCAAATCCAACTACCAGTTTTATTCAGTACCCAGTGTGCAATAAGACGTAAATTTGACG
>KB294083.1:9699-23987 GCA_000328365.1 Capitella teleta | reverse complement strand
TGAGGATCCCCATGCGTGGTTACGTCACTTTTGCGTGATGACTGAAGAGATTCAAGGGCATAGAATTGTGTTTATTTAAAACAAATCAGAATTAGCGCATTGTTGACATCGTGTTACCTTGTAATTGATATCGCTCAGCTTCAGTGAGCAGCGTTTGTGTGCGGAATGGCTGTGCGCTACGCTCACTGTGCGCTTGAAACGGACACTTCAATTTTACATAATCCGTTTTTTAACTATCTGTGTTGAAACACAGATCACGGATAGTACTGAACACCCTCAATATCCGTGCTGTCACGGATATCGGACATGGATATCCGCCCAGCCCTAGTTTCAGGTTCAACTAAAGTCTCGCAAGTTTTGGCTGTTAACTTGTTATGCATGCTAGAAATATAATGTAGAAATTTCTTGTCACATGACAATTAGGCAAGACATCATCCAAAGTCTCGTGGAGCGTTTTTCATGCAACGCATGTCTGGTCCAATAATTATTCTGGTTCTGACGTCACGGTCTAAGTTGAAGTTGAAAGAAAAACGTGCCCCAGATCATCATGATCATGATCATGGATTCATTTCATGCAAGACTTATTAATGGTAAAGGTAATGACATCAATTTTAACATGACAATTTACGCATCAAAAGAGTTGCAAGTTACATAAAATGTGAAATCACTCAAAATCCCCGGCAATCAATGCTCACCACACTTGTCCATAGGCCCCCGATCCGACCGGGGTCAGGGTTTGGTACCGCTCGGGAACATCCCAGGCAGCCTTGTTCAACTCGATTGTGTGGAAGCCGGGCTTCCTTCCACGCTCAGCCATAGTTTATAATTGACACAACACAATCACAGTTCAAAGGTCACGATGCACACTGATTCGGGGTGGATCACGCAGTTTTGGACGTTGTCTGACACCTAAAAAACATTTCTCAACTTCCAACCCAAATCCCGTAAAAAGATTCACTTCCGTTCTAATACGACCAGCATATGCAGATGCTGTGAGGTGAGTAGCATTAAGTAGGTACAAGTACGCTTCGCAGCCGTGCTGTGTGGAGTTCCTTAATTTATCATAGAGGTACTCTAGTGCTGTGGGCTACAAAGCTAACGTATAAAGTCGATTACATGCGTAATAGGTTATGTAATGTTCTACTTACAGCACAAGAAATTTACATACCTAAAGAAAAACTTGTTAAGGGCCCCGGATATTGGTCGTTTAACAACCATTGGCCTAACGCTGGATATTGGTTGCAGATGCATGCATGAATTAGATTGAAAAACAAGAGAAAAAATTTTATGAAACGACAAAAAATATTTATTCAAGAAACAAGTTAGATCGATCCTTGGTGCCATCCTTGCCATCCTTGTTATCACTGGAGACATCTGCAATGTGAAAAAAAAAAAATATATTTAGATGAGTATATCCATTTAAAAACTCCTGCACTCATGCAATGATCCCATTTTGCATGTAACCACTTATGGCCAAACCAAAATTTTGCAAATAAATAATCTTTCTAAACATGAAATTTACAATCAAAAATGGATAAGCATGAGCATATGATTTCCAGTTGAAAAACAATAGCGAAATACAACTAAAAAACTTGAAATCGTAATGATAAAATATACTAAATTTTACAAAAGACACCTTTTTGCGAGGGTGTAAGGAGAATCTTTGTCATATTTTGAGGCGGTTTTGGGCATTCAACCTCAAGCAGTGAAGCTGAAACCTTGGAAGTGTCACCTCCAGCAACAGTGTGTGCTGTTTTTAGGTCAGTTTGTAAGGACGTATCAGATAGGCTACACTGTAATGAAGGAACATCAGGGGAGGTCCGTCGGCAACAATAATTCGTGATGCCAATAAAAGCAATTAGCCATATGGCATTATATAATTATGGCCTTCAGCCACTGACAGCGTCCCTGTGTTGACCAGTTATAACCGATAAATGGGGAAAGCAATCGGATCTTTTTTTATTGACTTCAAATTGACGAATGCTTACCAAAACACTTCCGATAATTAGTTGAGCTGGTGCCAATCCATGATCGTTTATCATCTGGGTAGTGATAGAGCAAGAACAGAAAGAAGAGAAGGGAATCCGTGCTGACACCGACCAGACCTCTATCTCTCCCTTGGCCACCCACTCCTGGTGACTGTAATGTTCAGAAAGTAAAAGTGTTGTAACCTGGTGTCATGGAGTCCTCTTCCTTCAAAAGTTGCTAGGTGTCTCCGCCAACATGCAGTTCACTCGGGTGTTTCGGCATTACCTCTTTGTTGGCTGTTCATGGTCCGTACAGATGGGAGCCTCACCTGGTTAATGCGATTCAAGAACATCAATGGGCAGTTGGCATGATGACTGGAAGAATTAGGTCAGTATGATTACGATATCATCATCAACAGCATGATTGATAATACACAGGTAACATCCTACCGCCCAGTCATGACCATCTACTGCAAACTCTTCATGGATATCTGAGAGGAGTGTGCATCGAACAAGCATGCTGCATCACGGTACATCCTCGGGCACCACTAAGCTGTTTTTGTATAAGAGGGATCATGGAACAGGTGCATTTTGATATTCTGGGTCCATTTCCCTGTATCACCCAAGGATGTCTTGTTGGCCGTAGATCAGTTCATAAAATGAGTGGTTTTTGTTAGCAGATCAGTTCAGCAACAGTAGCGGCAACCCTACTCAACAATTTCTTTGTACGATTAGGCTGTCCACAGCAGCTCCATTCAGGTCAAGGCAGCAATTTTTTGAGTGGGTTATTCACATTGCTCTGTAAGCTTCGAGACCTGTCAAAAACGCGTATGACACCCCATCATCCAAGCTCAAATGGTCAAGTAGAGAACACGAACTGCACCCTGTTACAATTGTTTCTCTGTTTCTTCAAGGAACAACATTCGTAATGGTATCAATTTATCCCTCATCTGGCGGGAACCATCTCCAGGCTAATAGCTCAGGTTCCTTGAACCGTCACGTTTTGCTGTACCATGCGCTGTTGCTTTCAATCTTCGCAAACCTGTAATAATCCGATACAGGGGTTTTGGCTGTCCTGAGGAGAAACATGACTGCCTGGCAATCTTGCAAGTAATACTACCCCAGTTATTTCCTCTCCATGTGACCGATGTTGCTATTTAGTTTTGTGAGTTTTTATCCCAGAGGGAGGATCCCGCCATAGGTTTTCTCACATGCTTAACACCCAGCAATAGATTTGAGATGTCAGACAATTATTTCTTTCTTTCTATGTCATATTGCATGTATATGCGAAATAAATATTATATTATTGCTTTGACGGATCGCAAGCTGAGTTGAAACTCCAATTTGGATTCTTCTGCCACTTCATCCACAGCTTACTTCCAGCTGGCTACTCACCTGCTCCTGGACAGAAAAGTCCTCTTCCAGGTAGTTTTGTTGTAGTTGTTAGTTTTCTACATGCTCTCTCTTCTATTGTTAACCAAGCATCGTGAACAAAAGTACGCTTTCCGCTAATTAGACCTTTAAACATGGCGGCTGCTTTAATTGACTTGATGTGGTCGATTGCACAATGAAAAGACAGACAGAAATGCCGACTTCTGAACAATGTGAGCGGTGACACGCGAGTCGATCTCTGTTTGTAAATGATTGTCTAAAACAGTAAACAGAGTTACGCTAATTGCAATTAGCGAAAGGGTTCTTTGATCTAAAAAAAAAAAAATCGACGAATACGATTTGATTTTGCTCAAGGGACCGAAAAATATTTTCGAGGAACAGGGATTTTCAACGAAGCGGTGTTTGAGGAATCCGAGCAATCTGTAATGCTAAAATATAGGGGAGTCGTCGGGACTTTGAAAACACTACGACGAAGAGGGGTCTTCGAATAATCTGTTTTCGAGTTAACAGGGTTTCACTGTAGTTCGACTACTTTTGGTCCACTTTGTAAAACACTGCATAAGGCGCCCTTCCATTGTCTAATGAGCAGACGACGGCCACACCATCAGTTCGGTCGGAGCGGCCAACTGGGTGTTGCACAAGTGCGCCCTGATCCCTGATGCCCCAATTCTATTATTTCGCATCTGCAATATTGGTGGTTACCAACCGGAAGTAGCTTTCTGCTGCTTTCGTGGCATCGTTAGGAATAAGCCGACGCTGTGTATCCACTTGTTGGAGATATATCGTGTGTTATCACAGCTTTCTGAGGTAAATTTCCTCCCGAACGAACTGTGATTTGTGATATATTAAATTTGTTCACTTGTGTCTCGTTTCCAATTTTCCGATGCTTCTTCTGGCGTCACCATGCAAAATAGGTCAAGTGACACTGACAGTCACAATCGTGACAATGAATCATTGAATGACAGTCACAATCATGTTCGGAGAGTATACACGCCTATTGACCTATTGACCCTGCTGACCCCGTGACCCTGGTGGTGGTCACACTCTCCCTTCGGACTGCCCCTTACTGGTTATTAGTGGTTACTCAATTAATGAATTATCGTGTACTTCACTACTTGTGACGTTGTCACGGTTGTGTGTATAACCGTTTATATCTACGCTTTATACTCCTATTCCTAACCTTAAATTTAATAATTTTAAAGATGATTATAATAATCATCATAATCATAATGATAGTGAATGATTTGAATGTGATACCAATTGATAAATTGAAATTTATTGCGATAATTATATTTTTATATTATTATTATGTAGGTATATGAAATAGCGAACTAAAGCCAATAAAATCATAAATGGCGTTGGCCTATGATTTGGGGAAACCCCAGGTAGGCACCGAATAGCTCGATCAGTTTGATCGGCTGACAGCAATCCTATGCTGACCGTGGAGGTCGAGGTCCCGGGTTCGAGACCCGATCAAGCCATGGGCGTTATGATTGTGAGTTATAATTGTAATTCGCTAAGATACTTGTATTTCTTCGGTGACTCTGCAGTGCTGTCCAACTGTGAAATAAGGCCGAGCGCTGTGTACTACTGTCTATGGTGGTAAGCAGGATAAAGAACCCTTGGGATTTATCGATAAGAGTAGGGGGAAACCCCGGTCCCGGGCCTTCTGTTCTGGCGCCCGCATCACCCAAATGGGTTGGGTGGAGCCGTAAAATCCCATCATATTGGCCTATGATTTGATAACCGGTTGAACAAGACCATTTTTCAGATCTTTTCCTTTTACTTATTTGTATGATGGTAACGTTTCCAACGTTATAGAAAAATGCCAAAAATGCTCACTCTCAGTCAATTGATCATCATTGGAATCGTAGTAAGTCACAGTAACATTTGAGTGTTGTTTCATGAATAACAATAACTATTACATTTAATTATTTAAGGCTACTTAAGGAGTTTTCCACCTATAAGCTCAGGAGCATCCTGCGGAATCGGGGTCTACATTATTATTGGCCGGTTTGCATGCCGGGGTGATTGTATGTTTGGTACATGCTGATTTTTCCAGTGTTTGTAAAACTTGATTTTGAAGGATTTTATTGGTCGTATCTGTTGTTGAATGAGTTTCTTCTGAGGTTGCTATTGGAGTTGGAGGGGAGTAGGGTCTTGGCAGCGCAACCCACTGCATTCAGTGTGCTGGATCTCAGTTTGATGAATGAGCACTGATTTTCCGCCCATTTGTGATCTTGTGGGGCTCAATCATATTGGCTCGGATTCTGCGGAACTTCACAGTTCCAGGGATACCTCATTCCCGTAATATTTTGGGATAGCTCCGTCTGCTCAATCCTTGGAAGTTCTGCTTTGTTGCTCGTCTCTGTACAGATTCCAATCGCTCGATGTCAGCCTCTCGATATGGATAATAAAAGGGTGCACAGATATCTAGGTGGCTCTGTACCATACCCTGGCACCTGGGGAGAAAGGTCAAGAAATTTGAAGGTTATTTGGATTATTCCAAATATGGAATTTGCAGTTTTAACGTGCTATAAGGATGACAGACAGGGTTTTGTCAGAGGTTACACCTAAATCCTTTTCCGTTGAGACTTAGCCGAGGTGGCGGCCATTTAGGGTTATAGTCGGTGCTGGTCTTAGGGTTCTATCCCTCACCATGGAGACATCATACCTGAATTAATTAATTAATTCAGTTTGGGGTTCAGGATAAGCATTGCTTCTTCTCTGGGAATAGTTTTATAGCCATAAATACCTCATTGATTGAAGTGATCACTTGAGGCTGCATACAACATTTAGTTAAATTAATGATCAATGATGCATTTTACTACACGTTCATCTGAATCAATATTTGTGTACTCCCAATAAAGGAAAAATGTTGGCTCCCCTCAACGGATCTGAGATTAATTGTCTGCTATTGGGGAGAATGAGAAAACAACTTTTCCATAAAAGACCTTAAATAGCAACCAGAATTCGTGTTTTTTTCAAAAATGGAATTATTTTCGAAAACTTATGTTTAGAGCCACTCCTTGAAATTCAAGTTTCAACGTGTTCAGCTTATCACTTTTTGCTAGTGAGTATATAAATCTCAAAATTTCTCTCAGATGACTCATTTCTTTGAGCTTTGAACATTCCTTAGATCTCTTTTGAGATTTTGAGTGAACTGAGTTTTATCTCAAGACTCATGGCTTTTGCTTCTTCACTTTCCGCAGCAACCATGAAAGCCCTTATTCTTGTCGGAGGTTATGGCACACGCCTGCGACCTTTGACTCTCAGTCGGCCGAAGCCTCTGGTCGAGTTCGCCAACAAACCGATGCTTATGCATCAGGTGGAGGCACTGGTTGCCGTGAGTATCAAATACGTGGAATATTCCTTTGAGATGACGTTTTAATTTCAGGCTGGAGTCAAACACATCATCCTTGCTGTCAGCTACCGAGCAGAAATGTTGGAAAACGAACTCAAAGCAGAAGCTGTTAGAGTGAGTTTTAATTTTCTTCTTCAAATCTCAAGACTTGGTTCATGATTTTTATTTTCAGTTAGGAATCCGTATTTCAATGTCACATGAAAAAGAACCGTTAGGAACCGGTTTGTGATGTTTTTATAATTGTCAATTTACTCTTCCTTGAATATATGAATATTAATTTACCGGTTCTGCAATATGAGCTAAGGTTAAAATCAAAATCAATTGACAACATTGATCTGCGCAATCTGCTGTTGCAACAGCGGAAATGCTTCTCACATCTGTTCCGATCTCTGCTCTATTCAAGTGTTGTAATTTATGAATAATTTGGAGGATGTTTTCTGTGTTGATTTTATGTTTTTATTGGGTTCACCGACCCTGAACCGCATGTCAATGTTATTAGTGCCACCAATCTCATTAAATGCTGTCTGTAGTACATATTAAAACGGCAATGCGATTATATATTGATGACATTACAATCTTACATCATTCCACCGTATGCATTGACCAGATTTAGGACTCTGAATATTACACTTGTTATAATACAACCAAATTCGTCCCCTTGAGTTAATCGTTTTGCCTACTGGCAGCTGGTCCTCTGGCGTTGGCCCGCGACATCCTCATGCAAGACACAGATCCGTTCTTTGTGCTCAACTCTGACATCATCTGTGATTTCCCCTTTGAAGAAATGATTAAGTTTCACCAGAACCACGGCAAAGAAGGCACTATAGTGGTCAGTTTGCTGCACATCTCATCAATATAATCTATTTTTTTATTTAACTTCAAAGTTCAAATCACGTATTTATTTTTTATTTTTTAATCTTCAGGTTACAAAAGTGGAAGAGCCGTCTAAATACGGAGTTGTTGTATTTGAGCCGACTTCTGGCTCAATTCACTCGTTCGTTGAGAAGCCACAGGAGTACGTGTCGAACAAGATCAACGCGGGAATGTACATCTTCAGTCCGTCCATCCTGGAGCGCATTCACTTGCGACCGACGTCGATAGAGAAGGAGATCTTCCCCGTCATGGCGGAACAGGGAGAACTGTTTGCCATGCAGCTGCAAGGTGCGTTTATGTCATTAATTATTATTCATTTTGTTATTCGTTTTTTCCGTCTTCTTCAAAGTTGAATAGGTTATCTTGTGAATTTGGCTAAATTCAATGAAATTCATGAATTTCATAAATTTCAGTTGATATTTTTTTTTTTATAATTTCAATGCCATAGCAGTTGTATTAAAGATTCAAGGCAAATAAGTGAATTATATTTGGAATTTTGTCTCATTTTTTCTGCCTCAAATTCCTTCTTCACTTTGCTTTTAAAACGTTTTTAGTTTGGGCGTTTGTTTATTTTGGGGAATTTGAAAACAAAAAACAAAAAACTTCACTAATGCGTGTTCAGCCAAATTATACAATTTCAAGATTTTTTTTTCCTATAAAAATATAGGGAAATAAAGGTATTAAAATGAATGAACGATGTGCTATTCATCACATATTTTAAATTTGCTGAGATATATTTGGTTTGTGCTATACGCTTGATGATATTTTCTGTTTCATCAGTTGAACTACAACACGGCCCTCTAGGTAGGAACACAGCGATGTAGTACCTCTATATTGCATCTCTGCTCTATAATATCAAGGCTTCCTGATCAATAACTCAGAATGAGAGATTTCTGCCTACTTCCGCTGAAGGATGAAATAACCATGATGATATTATTGCTTTATAACTATATTCTGCGCTTAGCTTCAGAAATGACATTCAACTTATTTCGCGTCTAAATCGTCGTAATTTTCTCCCAGGATTCTGGATGGATGTTGGTCAGCCCAAGGACTTCTTGACCGGGATGTGCATGTACTTGACTTCCCTGCAACACAAGTCTCCGGAGAAGTTACACCAAGGACCAGGGATCGTTGGCAATGTTCTTGTGGTGAGGCGGGAATTCCATAGAATTCACCTCTGAAATAAACACCATTGCAGGATCCCAGCGCTAAGATCGGCAACAACTGTCGCATTGGCCCAAATGTGACGATTGGTCCTGATGTTGTGATTGAGGATGGCGTTTGTATCAAGCGGTGCACAGTGCTCAAGAACACCACCATTCGTTCACATTCATGGCTCAGCTCCTGTATCATTGGATGGAGTTGTCAAGTTGGCCAATGGGTACGAGCACTCAAGCCTTCGTCGTCATTATAATCATCTTGTTATCTTTTTTCTTCTGGTAGGCTCGTCTTGAGAATGTGACCGTTCTGGGAGAGGATGTGATCGTCAAGGACGAAGTCTACGTGAATGGAGGTCAAGTTCTCCCGCATAAAGCGATCGCAGCGTCCGTGCCTGAGCCTAAGATTATTATGTAACCACATCCACCTAGCAGATTCTTTGTCTTTTATTCCTTCTTTATCTGAATGCTGTAACCAGCTGGGCTGGGGTTCGTAGCACATTCCGGTTGACTGAGCAGGGCGTTCGGTGAATGACCCTGATTATGACGGTTAGTTTGTTATTTTTAGGGCTGATATTCATATTTCCACCTTTAGTTATCGGCAGATTTTTTTTTTTTTTAAGAAAAATTAGTATTAATATTTAAATATTATGCAATGAATTTTGTTTTGGGTAGATTTATTGATTTCTCATCGTGAGGTCGTTGAACTCGCTGTATATTTATTTATTTTACATAAGCTGCTGCTGATATTGGGAATAAAAACCGTGATATTTGGATTTTTCTGGTTTCTCTTTGAAATTATTCAGATTTATTAATGTTGAATGATCATAAAAAAAATAACCACAATTCAATATATAAGACAAGTTTATTCAGAATGTAACAAAAGGAAGGAATACAGCACCACCTGTATTTTATTATATACAAGCACAAATATAAACTTCACACTAGGAATATACAATACGAGCCATTCTAAGGATGAAAACAGTTCTTTGGGGAAAATCTGAAATCCTGGATGACAGACGATTAGACGAGAAAGAGAACTAAATTTGTACAAAAAAAACCCAAAAAACCTTAAATGAAAAGAAATGATGCAATAATAAAAAGAGAAAATTCTGAAATGCACAATTGATTGTGACAAACACAGGAAATAACTTCACTTAAATCTCAAGACATAGTACTATGTATATTTAAATGAGGAATTGAGATAAAAAATAAGAGAAAGGGCAAGAAACACCACACATAAATAATGGCAGTGGCTTAAATAACAATTATTCTTGGAGGGTAATGGTTATATCACAGGTGTCTGTGGTTATACGCAGGGTCAGAATTTCTTTTGCAGACGTTGGTTTTCTTCTCGTAGTCTGATCACTTCTTCCTCCAGGGCCTCATTCCGCGAGTAATGTTGAAGCATTTTAGCCATTTCCATCTGGGAAGAACACGCAATTGTTACGTCATCAATTTCGAATAGAATCATGAATTATGCATCCAGCAGAAAGACCTCCTAATATCACCCAGTACGACATGCGACAGTAGCCATTGATGGGCTGCTGCTAAGTGACCACATAATTCAGAATCACCTCTCACAATTATAAAGAATTGCAAAATAAATTAATAAATCTAAAACAGTCCACAGTCAAGTGGATTGAGCTGAAATACCTGTTGCAGCTGAAACTGTTTGATCATTTCCAGGTGAAGATTCATGACGTCACGTCGAACTTCTTCCCGGAAATCCTCCAAAGAATCTTCGATCAAATTGCGAACAAACTCAGCTTGAAAAACGCTTCCTTGCGGCTGCAGCTGTTCAACGGCAGCTGCTGCAGCTTCAGCTGCACTAGGCATTGCGTCGGGAGGGGTGGGGAGGGGGTATTGGGGGACATCAGGCACGCGCGACTGCGAGAATTGTTGAATGCGTGACGACAGGGTTTGCGCTGCCTCAATCGGCAAATATGAAGAAGCACTTTTATGTGCTGTTGAAAAAGAGAGTTGAATCAGTGACCCAAGATTGGCGCTAATTATACCTGAATTATCGTGAACATTCAAATCCTGTGGCGTACGTGGGTTTCGGCTGACCGGTGTCCCTTCCTCCCCTCCCCCGGTTTCTCCCCTCAGGGAATTCACGGACGAGTGGAGAGAACCGGCTGGGGAAGCCGCCTCCTGACGATTCTGAAAAAAAAAAAAAAATATATATTTCTTGCTCATAATCATGTCTGAATGCAAACCAGATCGAGCGCTTCAACGTCACTCTGCAGTCCATCGAACGCTCTCCTGTCCTCAAATGAGTTCTGCCAACGAGCGCATGAAGACGCCCCCTGGGGGTCAACGGGTGCATCACGTCGAGAAGCCCCATCAAGCACCGGGGAGAAGAGAGCTCCTGGGAGACACACACGGAGGAAATCGCTTAAACGCAAATGATTCTCACCTCCTAAGTTGTCGGAGGAAAGATGAGAGGAAGGTCCGGAAGGATCGGAGGAGCAGTTGGCTTCAGCTGAATAGAAATTGGAATTAAATCCCGCAAAGGAAAAACTAGATGAGGAGGAGAAATTACTGAGGATTAAGTTATACTTCTATAGAGAAGTATTATGTAATATTATTATCGTGAGGCTTTGTTCAAATTGAAATCATGAAAATCAACACAATTTCACGCATGCTCTCAACACTCAGAAATATCACAAATCTTATCTTAATTTATATAAATTAAATACCATAAAAAACTAAAATGCATACAAAATCATCGGTTGTAATTGAAAATCTTTATGCAAAATCTAGAGAATAACGAGGCAATGTTAAATGCTGTAATCATTGTAAAAATTTACCCTTAAAAGAGTTTAGTGGTTTTAACATTACCTCACTGAGCATAGACATCAACAAAAATGAATATATATACACTAGAGGAGACACATGCAACTATATACCTCTCCTCTCTCCACTCATCGAAC
This sequence comes from Capitella teleta, assembly GCA_000328365.1. Lineage (NCBI taxonomy): Eukaryota > Metazoa > Annelida > Polychaeta > Capitellidae > Capitella > Capitella teleta. The sequence goes on along the minus strand of KB294083.1, from coordinate 12,298 downwards.
GAGTGGAGCGAGATTTCCGTGGAATTTTTTCTGAAGAAAAAGTAAAATAATAAATGAAAGAAAAAATAGAAAAACCCTCAGATGAATCAACCGGCACCAAAACAGAGAAAGAAGCCAAACCCCCCTGACTCAGCAAAACTCACTCTCTGTAGATCGTCATAGATATTTCGCAAGCTACCAGAGATTACATAACTTGAAATTATGCATACCAAAAGAGAGAGTATTCACACAACCCGTTAAATGGATTAAAATCTATACACGATATTAGAGGTCAGTGAACTCACAATCATCTTTAACGTCAAGAAGCGAGTGACAGATACAGATGTCATACTCGGGCATGCATAACTCATGGCCTGTGCAAGCTTAGCAAGAAAATGGTTGGTGATCATGTTAGTATTGTTATTATCTAAGTACCTCATACATTTATATTATTTAGTTAATGATATTTCATTTTTAACAACTTACTTTCTCTGGCGGGAGAAAAAACTCCTTCTTCACTTCCCCGCGGTCGATCAGAATCCGCAAGAGATGAACCGAGGTTTGACTGACCTGATCAATTAATTAAATAGTTAATTAATTATTCCTTCTGAATCTTAAGACGGGATATTACCATTGACTTGTTTTGCGCTTTTGTGAGAGATGCGATTGGAGTTCTGTGAGGTTTTTGACTTCCCAGAACTCTGATAAGAAGAGATAAAAAACGATTTATTATTATTTTTAAATTAAAAAAAAAAAAAAAAACATTCTATAATCACGAGTGAATTAAAACACTTGCTAACCTTTTTCGTAGATCCGTACTGATACTTCAAACTTTGAACTGACGATTTATGCGCCGTAATGATGTCAATGGGAGCGTCACCCGATCGTAGATCGTAGATGTATATCTTTCCCCGAATCGAACCAACCGCCAGCGTTGAGCCGTCGCAGTGCAAATCAGCGGACGTAAGTGGACTCTCGGCCACCATCGTGCGGATCGGAGTCTTGTTCTGCGCGTCGTAGCACACGATTCGTTTATCGAGGCCGGCCGATATGAGGAGCATGGCGTTGAGGGGCGAAAAGGCGAGGGAGGTGGCGGGAGCTCCGTGCTGCGCCTGGAAACCATGGATCAAACGTCTTGTCGCTGTGTCCCACATGTTGACGGATCCATCGTCAGAAGCGGAGACCAAGAGGGATTTAGTGAAATGACTGTATTGCAAGTGGCGGATGGCCTGAGAGCAAAAGTCATGTTAGAAAGGAGAGAACTGTGGCTTATGACGATACCTGAGTTTTGGGGTTGGACATGGAGCGACCCAACCCAGTGACGACATTGAACAGAATTATTTCTCCTGTTTCCGAACCGGAGGCGATGATGGTATCATTCCAGTTGAACTGTACACTGGTGACCGGGCCTTTGTGATCCTGAGGTGATATGCAGTTTAGATTATCAAATCTGGATTTTGTGTAAGGAGAACCTTGTAGGATTTCTTCAGCGTGTGAGGGTTGGATTTCAGATCCCAAACGTGGATATTTCCGTCACTGCCACCTCCGACAACATACCTAGAAGCGGAGTTGAATGCAATGCACGATCTTCCACTCTGGAAGGATGAAATTGAAGATTTATGGATTCAATATCCCGCAGGACATACCTGTTGAGTGATTTCGCGAGTGAAGTTACTCGTTCCGGTGTAATTCAAAACGACTTTATCGCCAGCAGATGAAGCGCTGCACAGAATCTAAAAGACGGAGTTCAGGAGGTCACCAAGGGAAAAACCCTCACACAGCTGATTTTGTACAATATAAAAAGGATACGTTGTTGTCATGTGACCATGCCACGCAAGAGACGCTGCTCGCATGAGGGTTATACTGCTTCACCAGTGAGTAGCCGTTCACGTCCCAGATCTTCAGGTCGTCTCCAGCGGAAGCCAATTTTAAGTCACTCATTTTGAACGTTCAATTCTCTCACTCACATCATTCAACTGAAAACAGCACAGAATGTTCCTCAGAATAGGATCTCTCGTTCAGAGTTAAGACAAAAACTCAGAATCAGCGTCATTCAGTTAAACCAGTCCGAGACCTCAACCTTCCCAGGCGGCAGTCAATGTATAATTGAAGACAGGACACAGGTGGTCAACCTCATGAAGTTGAACCTGACTTAGGTCTTAGCTTATCGATGTCTCTTACAAGTTACGTCAAACTTACACTCACACCTAGCTCCCCAACTCCCAAGCCGTAGCGTAGTGCACACACTGACACAGTGACACACCTAATGATTCCGGGTTGGGAGCCTTCTAACCAGTCACTGTGACTGACTCATATTCAGACTGACTTGGTGACTGGGACTCAACAGTCCAGTGAGTGAGTGACCAGTGCTCACTGACTCACTGACTGCCAACTGGTCAAGCGAGAGTTCTTTTAATCTTTAACTTGAGTTGAAGTTGATATTAGTGCATAATAATGATAATATGAGTACATATAATGAGTGCATACAACACAAAAGACCATTTAAAATCGTAAACATAAATGAACGCAGAATGGTGACGCCTTACAGAAGTTTAAATGAGGAGATTAACGAGTGAAAAGGCGTCATTCGATCATTGACGTGGTCGTTGATGCAAATCTT
>KB294075.1:25536-37260 GCA_000328365.1 Capitella teleta | reverse complement strand
ACACCCCAAACCCTGTCATATGATAGTTACCCTCCAGATTTGATACTTTCATCGAACGTATGAATACTCCTCGAATAAGTGTAATGACATAATCTCTCAGTGAATTTGCTCAATTAGAACTTATTACACGAAACACACACTTAATCGTGTAGAAATTTGAACACATAAACATGAAAATCATACCGCTATGCAAAATACACCTTAGAAAAAGGTAATGTGCCTCTGAAAAATAGTCCACATAAATTGGCACATCAATTGGCAAAAATTCGTTTGTGTTAATCGGTTAAACTATTTTTGCCGCATGTCGCCTTGTGGCAAATAATTATGTGAGTTAAACTGATTTGGAGAAATTGGATCATCCCTGAATATGCTCTGTTTGCTTCTCTTTAATACCTCAAATATGAGTTCAGGAAATTTATTTGCGGTGGAATGTTCAAATAGAATTTGCCGTTATATTAGACATTAATATTGAGCCTTAATAATTATAATAAATTTAGACATACACGCATACATTAACTGCCCAAAAATTTCCTTAAATAGATTGCCAAATTATGTGCATCCATTTTCTGGGATCTTTGGGTTTCCAGCAAAAGTTATCATCTTCCTTCTAGAGTATTTTAAGTCACATTTACTTGATTGATTTACAGACATTTACTTGATGAGCATCAGTGTAAGTAAATGTCGATCGTTACATTCAATGCCCAATTACATGTGTCATTATTTGTGAATCTTCTGGTATCTAGCACTTTATCAGTTATATCCGATGTCACAAACATATCTAGAAAAAGCAAAACAGAGATCTGGTACATCCCTTGCCATAAATCTCAAATGTCGAGAAATATGATGACCACAGAGATATGACAAATGCATTGAGGCAAAATGGACAGTCTACAGAAGGAGCTAATTCGTGTTTCATGTTCATATGAAGGTCAAAGGTACATCTAGCTTCCATTTCCTGGAAATCGCTAATCTTAGTAGAGGACGCGTTTGTGTGACGACAATTTATAAATCTTGCACGGGTTCTATTAAAATATAATTTTTAGGCTGCAGCGTTCATAACCACAAACAGGACCCGCAGATACCATTTGCAGTTCTTAAAATAGCTGATCAATAATTAAAATAATTATGTGTCGCTATGACAAGACTCTCTGGTTTTTTGTCTGTGTACATAATAATATGTAAATGTGGACGCTAATGAATGTGTGAAATGATGGTGGATTTAAAGTGGACCTCTGTTCTTTTCTGAACATTTTTAGATCGATTCTATGGGGTTTTTTTTAGTTACCAGAGACCATTTTTGACAAATTTTATCAACTGCGAATAATGTTCAAGACAAATTAAAATATGAATTTCCTGCTCCGGCAGCATAGCTTGCAACGAGATGAGTGGGAGATTTCTTTTATGAGAACTGCTAAAAGATCTGCTCATTCGACTGGTCCTATTGTTAACAACAGGAGAATTACTCATGTCACCACAGTCTGAAATCGAACGCGAGAAGAAAGCGAGGTTTGAAATCTCTCAAATTCGATTTTCTTGGAATTAGCCCACACCAAGGGTTGTCCATAAATATGTCAGTCAAAAGACGTATTTGTCTTTTGGGATGCATCCTTTACCATCCGTTACTAATTCGAAACAACGAGAGTTCCTCTTTAATCAAAACTCCAAGAAAAACACATTGCTGGATCACTTTTTTATAAGTATGCATAATTATTATATTGTTTATGACACGATTCCTAAAGTGAAAAGTAAGTCAATATGGCTAACGGACTTTGCCATGGTGCAGCTTGAAGTCAACTTAGCGATTCTTAAATCAAAGATAAGACGTACATAATTATATATTTATAATCTTGTGTTTGGTTGTCATTTTTCTTCCTAACCGTGCTAATAATAATTAAAGTGAGTCCAGTAGCTGTGTCAAGATACCAGGCATCATATAAATTTCTGTCTGAACCTTTTTTGTACTTATTACTCATCTCCCGAGAAAGCGACACAGACACGAACATTCGCAGAAACACAAGCGTGCTAATGAGATTAGGAATTGCATGACAAGCAAGACAGTCCTTTGAATTAACCGTGTATATCATGCAATGTATTTGAGGCGCGATTTTGCTGTCAAAACTTCTCGTCATCAGGTGATGAAAGCCAGTTGCAATGTTAATACCATGTCTATTCTTATAGGGATCGAAGATGTGTTTGATGTCCCGTTTCTTCATCAATTCTGAGAAGCAATTTACCGTGGTTACCGAGTAGTGCTTCTTTAGCTCTGATGAAACCAGCCTTAGACATAGATGAGCACTAGCCCATGTACTGACCGAAATAGTATATACTATTTTGGTATAACATTTAACAGATGGGACCTACTAGTATACAGGTCTGAGTCCCTGATCGGGGAAATGATGAGCCCCTATTGTCCAATCAAGAAACTGGTGTATGGTCATATTCAGTTTGTAAGTCTTTCAATAGATCATTATCTCATAAATGCACCTTTTTTTTAGTATTTGATCCTTCAATGAGTTTCGTTTTCCAAACTAAGTAAACAAAAGAGGGCCTGATTTTATGTTATCTGTATTTTTACCCACATTATTGCATGAATTTTATGTCGGATTGGCGAAATTTTTATATTTCATGCGAAACTGTGAGTGGCTCAGCATGGAAACAGCGTATGATAATTGTTTTTATCAATGAAGAGATAGACTGGTGTCTTATCTTGTATAACAATAGGGAGAAGCTCTGACAAAGCGAGCGAATTCTTTTAATTGTCCACGCGTGGCCTAGCTCGAGCGCCAGTCACCGCTTAACCTGTGTTTCCCCGGCCTATATCCGGCTGGTAAAATTGCTTTAACACGGCCATATCGCTTTACTCCGCTAAGCGACAATTTAAAAATTTACAAGATATAGAGCTAGATGCAACCATCCCGAATATGCTGTGAAAATTTCAAATCAAGATCAAATGCAATTGCAGAGTTATTCGACTTTTGTCAAATATGATCAGTAACGTTTTCGTTGTTTAAGCGATTGCGAGTTGTCTAAACGTAGAGTCATTTGTACTATAGCGATTTGTACTAACAAATGACGCTCCACAATGCTGGTTCAGAGGCCCACCTGATTACGCGCACATAAAAGCTCTTCTCGATCACAAACTACTCTCATTTAAATGTTCCTCTCTCATTCAAAACTTTTAAACTTTTTATCTTTGCATACATGGACGCAAAATAAGAGTCAAGTTAATCGTCTTAATTTGTTTTCTTCAAATATCCTGAACAGTGTGCGTGATGAAAACGCAGATCCTTACTCATAAAGTATGCAAACACATGTATATACTCACAATACGGAATCCATGAATCAAAAATCGACAGCTCGGAAATGTTTTGACGAGGACCTCTATTTAAGTTGAAAACTTTTAACATCGATCTTATGGGAATATATTCATGCTGAAAGATCCTTTTTGAAACGATCGGTCAGCTATTAATGGTTTTAAAGTTAAAACTACTCTCTCATATCCCCTTGTTAACACATCATCCAAAATATGAAATCAAATCCTGACAGAAGTGAGATCAATAATTATAGGCGTACCAAGGAATTGACCAACAGCATGTGCTACGTCTTAGAAAGCATCGGTCGAAGGTCGTATTTGTCCATTGGGATGCATCTTCTTTCTTCAAAGTAGGTGTAAAGGTTTTATACCGTAAACATGTTGGAATCTTTCTTTTCAAACTGAAGTGAAATTAATTGTTGTTGTTTTTTTCCCAATAGACTACAAAGTGTTCGAGATGTCATAAAATCCCTCCGATGCACCTATACTAGTATATCCGGACATGACACAGTATAACACTCGCTTGTGTTGGTGTGCATAAATCAGACATTTTCTTTCTTTCTATATCCGGACAATCGTCAAAAGTACGATTACAATTTACAAGACAGACACGGAGGCCGTGTAAATGTGTCTCTATGTTCCATCTTTGGATCAGATTTCGTTTACGGCAGATGTTTTGGGCAGATTCTGTCAGAATGCACCGACAGGAAATGATCAATTTTCCTTTGGCATTTCAGCTGTCAGTTCAGCAATGCGAATTTTTAACTCGGATGTTCAGAGGTCTGTGATTGGCTGCGTGTTTGGTGGAGATATTGGCATTAGAATAATCGAAGGAAGTGGACATTATTGGAAGTGAGGGGTGATGCATGCTATTGCAGACAGCGTAAATTACGCCAGTCATGTGGCCAGTTATGACAGTTTACTGATGGAACCTGAGGCTTGCGGAGGTTTTGTTGTTCGTGACCAAATGGATTTTAATAAGTTTTGTTTATTTGCTACTTGCGTTTGTTTAAGAGCTGAGCAAGTAAAAAGGCATATGGTATTCAGCAAAAGTGGCCGAATATTGAGGGTCAATCAAGTCTAAACATTAGATACAATGTTAATTGATACTAAGGTAAGCTGAAGGTGAATTACAGGTAACACTCGTCCCACATGGTTGGCACTGTGTCGACTGAGCGACAACGATCTTTATTACGATTACTATACTTTCTTTTTAAGTCAATAAAACTTGTTTATTGGCCTTTTCAATTCAATGGGCACGACTCCTGTCAATTTTTTTTTATAACGCATGCAACTAGCTTCGGGACGCATCGTTAGGTAACTCAGAATGTAGAGGCGTAAAAATAGCAACGCGATAACAAGCATAAATAAAATCAAACTTTATGTTTCAATTTAATTTTGTTTAAACAACAGCAAAACTGGAGTATACTTATTATGATATTGAAGGTAGCATATGCAACCAAGAAACCTCTTTTACTGCAAACGAATTCATGAAGGAAGATGTCTATCGACTAACCGATCTCGAAAAAATATCTATGTCTCAAAGAAATTCCATTCTTGTGAAAGTGTCACCACAAATTCTGATCACATATGTGTGAACCTTTTTCTAAATAATTGTATAGACGAACGAGGAGTTTAAATCTTAATATTAATTAATCGATTGAGTTATATAGTACAATTTTGCTTTATTTATACATAACTTTCCCTGTTATTGTCTCCGTTTTTGTCTTTATATTAGTCCGTTTTCACATACTTAGATTTCATGAAAATAATAAGCACTGAATTAATAGCACACTCCAATTATCAAGACAATACTATATATCATCAAGGGGAAGCTAATTCCATGGCCTTGTGCCCGTTCAAGAACTTTAATCTTCAAGTGAAACCCCACAGAGAGTGCATGTCCAGAATTTGTTATTCCGTACGGAGAGATTAGAAGGAGATCGAGGGCGAACGTGCCTGGCGTAAGTACCACCAGTGGACTCAGAGTCTCAAATCGTTCGGGAAAACAATCTCACGCTGTCATGTTATGTTCCTCAAGAGAAACTCAGACCAAGGTGTTTCCCTCTTGGTGCATGCAACATGCTGAAAGTTGGATAACAAGACTTCACATTCTCGTTAGAAGGGGGATGTGGTTTCAGGCATTGATGTTTCTGCAAAATTAATATAATTATACCGACAAGTATAACAAATCAGCAATTGGCATGATTCACAGATATTTTTTTTTATACATGAAACGATATTATCGGGTTTTATTATTCTCCAATGTATTTATTTATAATAGAGTATAACAGTAACCCATCAATAAATCAATAAGCCATAATTATGTGTCAGATGATTATGACCAATGAGGATAGAACTGTTTGTGGAATAAGATGAAAAGTCAATCGGTCGAATGCTGGAGATGGCCTTGGTGGATTATTCAAATTGACACAGGTATACGAAAAAATTAAGCTAATTATTGTTAATTTGCATCAAAAAATATATCTCTACTTTCTTTGATTTTATATGGGCACGAGTGTACAAACTTATCAAGAGAGGAATTGAGAGTTACGGGAGCGAATCGCTCATAAGTCGATAGTAATGACACCAGAGATCTCATGTGCCTCGTGCAGCCACTGGGACTCTTGGCATTCAGTTATCAGGTCATCCAATGATGTCTCTTTGAGTGGAGCCCGCAGCAAATGGAGCACAGATATGAGGCAAGCATTGTACCCTTGATTCTATAAGAACAAATATAGCATTGGCTTTGCAAGAGTAATGGTGAGAAGGTTTGACAAAAGATTCGCACAAATCAGCCCCGCGTGATTAAATGGTTATTTCAAAGGACTGTCTTGTTTTTCATGCAGTTCCTAATCTCGTTAACGCTTATGCTTCTGCGAATGTTTGGGTTTGCTGTGTCGCTTTCTGGGTGGATGAGTGATCCGTGGATGAAAGATTTAGGACAAAGTGGATATGCTGCAAACTAAGGCAGGTACAAAGCTGGATTCAATTTACCAACTCAATTGGGACGTAGTAATTTATTCGTTTAGGTCTGAATATATTTTTCTTGCTAAAAAAAAAAAAAAAAAAAATTATAATGAAATTTAAATTTTTATTTAAATTTAAATAAAATAAACACCTTTCATGATACAACATCTGATTGTATCAAGATGGATTTTGGGAGAAAATCATTCCCATCCCGAAAGAAACAATTTAGTGTTTGATATTTGCGCATCTGTGAAACTTTTCCTTTTTGCCCACAAATAGGGTACTTTGTAGCGGAAGCGGAAGCTCTCTCTCGGAGCACGTGTGAGGTCAAATGTCAGAGGTCCAACGTAAGATTTGAGACGGAAGCAATACGATGCGGCGTATTTCTGTTGCTTTGAAGTGGACCAGTGCTGAATGATCCACGTTATAAAGTAATCAATCAACTCATCAACTTCACTCACGAACTTCATTTCACAAAGGGAGTGCAATGGAAATTGACATTTGGTCAGAAATGAGCTTGCACCAAGGGAAAAGTCGAGATCTCTGATAATAATTGCTCCACTTCGTTTGAATTAGCATCCCTTTGAGCAGGGATCAAAGAGACCGCACTTTCTATATTCCACAGCCTCCCTCTCATCTGATTGCCGTCTTATCACCTTTATTTATTCAGGAATGAATCATTTTGGTTGATAGCGAGTGTTTCCATGGACTCTGATTGGGCACTTATCAGTAGCCCAAACCCAACGGATTGGATTTCGATTTACGTGTTTTTCTTTTCAACACTAGAAATAAAAATCGAATGATGGACCACATGTGCATATGCAGGGAACACCCTAGGCAGATTCATAACGTCTTTCGTCTCAAATAATACAATTGAGTGTCAGATATTGTAAAAATTGGGTGGAATTTCAGAGAATCCCGATTATAGTGCTGTAGTGTGGCATATGTCATCACGACCCAAATGAGGTCCATACATTATCTTCAGACAAGTACATGTTTCGCTAAGATTAGCAGGTTCCAGGAAACGAGAGATGCACTTCTGACCTTCGTCTGAACATGTAATATGAAGTTTTTTCCCTCTACAGACTGTCCATTTCGCTTCAATGCATTTGTGATATCTCTGTGGTCTTCTTGTTTCCCGACGGTTGAGACTTGTGGCAGTGGGCGTAGTCCCCTGTACGACCCTTTGTTGGTTCTATTTATGTCATACAATTAAAGCCTGTTTTCACGAAAGAGGATGATTCTGATAGAGTGCGACAGACCCGAAGATCTAAGGACGAAAGCGAAAACCCTTGTACTTGTACCCTGACATTAATTGCTCCAAACTGCATGCGCTCTAAAATGTACGTTTATTATTTGAACAATACATAACTATAAGATCAGATCAAAACAAATCACTTCGCTGCGAGAACGGTTGGAACATAATTATGCGTAAAGATTATATTGCAGGTTGATTGTTAAACACCACTTGCCCCCAGGTACCCTTTAAACGTTTGACACTATTTACCGGTGTTCGAATATTGTTACTTTGATCGAAAGTATGAAGATGTCGGTCCGTTTTGTGCCACCTGCATTTACCATTGGCGCTCGGCATTTTTCTCAACACTGTCACGCACCAAAGAAGACAATGAGACAGCGTGATGTTGTTTCAGGGAAACATGTAAATAGAATTAACTGAACGAATGGAAGTCTCTGTGCTGAGACCAAAACATCCTTTGTAGGCAAGTCAATTGAATTATCATATCTAGGAAGTCGCTTTCTATTCGTAGAAAAAGCCGGTATTGATCCATCATACATCGCAGTGTATACCATTTGTCAGACTATATTTTAAATATTATACGGTTTTAATCATTAATTCATTATCCCTATGGTGTACGTACGGAATCTTGTGGTCACAATGCGATATTTCACAATGAAGGCATGTCAGCAGTCCACCATGTTGGCCTGTATTATGATTTCTGTGTTGCAATTGTCCAGTATTTCAGGGAATGCACTTCCTTCCGTTAAATCAAGCGACTGGGTATTTTCGTAATTTTTGTAGGTTTGGTTTGTAGGCAATTTCGATGATCAATGATTGTATTGACGGTGCTATCCACGAGATTTAATGGCTCGATTTGGCGAGACACAAGTCACAAGCTGTTCACAAGATTCGTGGCTCATTAAACCCGATATCAAAAGGGATTTATACCTAAATATGTTTAATAGCTGTTAGCTCCTAGGGTTCTCTCGAGAAGCTGCGACTTGAAATCCAATGGGATCTTCCCGCACAGGTTCGAACCCTGTTCGCAGCGGAGTTTTATTCTGGGCTGTTCGTTTCTATTTTATGTTCTGAATTAAATTTGTCAAGTATGCAGAAAGAAAATTAAAATGTGAAGAATAGGCGTATGATGGGTTTATTAGTCTACTTTTGATCACCAATTTAAGGGTCACCATGGATGATGATTATGACTATAATATAGGTCTATATTTAACATATGTTATACTGTTCTCACTTCTCTTCATTCGAAATGAATGACTTTACATACATATCTTTTTGAGTATTATTCAAGTAAGACTATTTCCGTAATCTTCATCCGTCAGATTTGCAGGATTGGTCGTTTTGTGGTTCGTTACATGCCACTTGAGAAACAAACCCTTATTTCATCTCTTATTTCATTTCATTTCATTCCTTTATAAGAGGCATTTTCATTATAATAGGATCAGATCAAATCTGATCTCGAATCTCTAATAACGTACGTTTATTCAGCATTAGTGGTGACCCCAACGATGTTGCGCCGGTGCAGAATGCCTCTCTGCGTTAAAGCGGACTTCAACAATGACCGCCGAGGCCATCTTCATCAAACATCTGGCAGCCATCTCTCATATCATATGATCGTCGACCGGCCTCGCATTGCGCTTTCCATAATCCTCACTTCCACAGCTCGTTACTCTTTTGCCATGGGCACCTCCGACCATAAAACATGCTTCGATTATGTTTTGGCATTCACCTCCACAACTGTTCCGGATCCTGTACAACTCGTGAATCAGTCGACCCAACCGACTGATTCACATTTTATGGATCAACAGAGGGTTTAGAGGGGAAACCGTAACGGCTCAGCTCTCATTTCATATTCCACCGTGGTCACCTCATTGACTCTTGCCGCTTTCATTGGTATAAATTTACAGTAAAACAAAGAATTATGCATATTAATTTTACGTCAATTAGAAATTGTACATCAATATTTGAAAACTGTGCAATAGAAACAATTTTTTATAGAAATAAAGTAACCAGAGTTACCATCTGTCTTTCGGTTCATAATCGATTCGGCTCAATTACCTGACCAATTAAGTAGAGAACCAAGCAATAGTTTCATCGAGGATGCACAATAAACTCCTGATGCCCCATTGAATCCATCCGCTTAAGTGACGATCGTGATTTATGGCTTCAGGTTTAGATGCAACACAAAAGCCTCGAAAGGCCTCTGTCGACATAACATATGGTATACTTTGTAGACTGTAGGCTGTAGGCTGCCACTGTGCCACAATGGGTCAAAAGTTCAAAACTATTTGCCATAAGTTCTCGATTCTCAGTCGGCAATTATGTGTACCACCACCAGAATTTGGTGTTAATATGAAATGTTAAAGAAACTTTAGGCTTTAATTTATATGTTGTGAAAATATGCAATAAATGTACGAAGTGGGAGATAAACATCGCGATAAGTAAAATCTTGTCATGTCTGCATGACTCAAAAGGTCAAAGGTCATCAAGTCGAGGGTCTGACAAGTGTCGTATATTTCTCGACTTTAAAGGATTAACAGAGATCAGAAACCAAATATTACCGTGTATAATCATTTATCCAAATTTGACAGATGTCATGTATTGCTTCATTCGAATAAATCAAAATGAAAACGGTATAAAGTTTCAGCGTTCACGAAATCCAGCTCTGCGTCTGCGGGAACAGGCCAAATACGAACTACTCAGTTATATATGATGGCGCATAATGAAGGTGGTGATACAAATAATTGTGACGATGACCTTGTTATATTTTAGAAAAAGTAAATGGCTTATTTCACGAGGGTTATTTTTACGCTAATTAGATACGATAAGATAAGATAACATTTAATACCCGAAGGGATGTGTTTGGCCACAAGAATTAATTGAAATGATTGGTGAAGGGATGAAAGTTCTCTTGAAGAGAGCTGTCTGAATTCTTGGAATCGACAGTCTTCTTCCAGATGGTAGCAGCTTGTACTGACGATTTAGTGGATGGCGCTGATCTTGCATGATCTTCTTTGCAAGTTTGATTGTTCTTTTTTCAATAGTGGTTTTCACATTCTGATCTCTGAGAGCAATCAGTTCTTGCCCTGTGTAAGCTTTTCGTTTCATCTGAGACTGGTGATGAGTATGATGAGTATGATGACTTTAAATTGTAGCCTTGTTGCCACTGAGCAGCGCCAGAACTTGATCCAGGGACGAATAGAGTATCGCTACAGTGGTAATGAAACAAAAACAATCTGAGTAAAATTATGTTAAAGATAAAATGATATAATTTAATATGGTTAAAAGCAATGTAATTATAACTGGAGAATGCAGTTTCACCCTATTGTGACTCGGTCATCTTTTTTTTTTTTTTTTTTGATGTTCCTTATCATAATCATAACGCTTTTATCACCCCTCGCATTATGATTGCATACATAATGATTATCTGTGAGCTGTGATACCTCCTACTTCTTGGTGTGTAAGAATAGACGAAGACAACATCATTGAACATGCAGTCACAACAGTTTACCAAAGTAAATGTTTGTTCTCCAAGGTAATTTTCGTGGTATAATCGGGTTAAGTCACTTAGAAGTTGATGATTATGCTAGGGTTGATAATGTTCTCGTGAGTCTGGAGCCAAATATCCGAACCTCGTCTCGACGACCTCGTCTCGTCGGTTATTTGGCTCCACATTCACTTGCACATTATATTGACCCTACCATAATCACCTCCTTCCCGCGACTTATCCCTTTAAATAAACTAAATCGTTTCCCTTGTATATCACAACTGGCTTCGCTTCTATGCTGTTCACCTATTTTCCCTGGTTACAGGATCACCCCCCCCCTTAGGGTAACACGTAAGCCCTCACCACGCTATGATCACCAGCGGTGCATCAACTTTGAAGAGAGCAACCAATTAGGTGATGACAATACCATCTTCGTCCAACCTGGTTTCACATTTCGACAATATGCTATGTGTCATATGCTGGGTGAACATGGTCGAGGGTTTTCTGGCTGAGATATTCGAAGCCGGCCAAAATGTAGTGCTCAGCCGACGAATATTAGAAATGGCTATAAACTGCGTGTAGCGAATATTACAAGCAAACGTTTCGGCCAAATTAAGAGCAAAAATCGATAACTTACAGAGAAACAGTACACAGAAGCATGATACCATTGTCCCTAATGATTTGAGAATCTGAACC